>JBAMYA010045094.1:0-36930 GCA_037176975.1 Arrhamphus sclerolepis
CTGCTCAACAAAACTCCTTTTAAAAGCTCTCTGTTTCACATTAGGGCAATAAATCTATCTAAAATACACAGTAATAAACTATAGAATGAATTTCTAGTGTTCAGATTTTCACTGCAGCAAACAAAAGAAATATTTATTTATTTGTTTGTTCATGTGTTTGTTCTTTCACCTTCATTTTCAGAGACCTGGTCATATTCTTCATTTTATACTTCTCTTTTAATCTAAAAGGTGTAACCTCTATTTCCATACCAAATGGATTCAAATACACCTGATTGCTGCTCAGATGTCCTGACAGCAGACTTTCACTGGTCCATTTCTCTCAAATCTGTAAGCTTTGAAAGTTAATCTCAAACTAGTTTGTTTTACTTTCACTTACAGGTTTTTGAAAATGGCAGGGACATGGTGTATCAGGAGGAAAACAACATTCTAGCCCATATATTTAATATGCAAATATCCCCATTAGCAGCCAGTCAAGGTAATTCTAATTGTCAGAGATCATTTCTAGGTTTGAATCTTTTTTTCCTTCTGTACAGTCTGTAGTAATTGCTGGCCAGAAACTTTGACGAAGTAGATGGAAATAATAAGCACCAAACTGCACAAACTGAATTGTAAACAAGTTTAGTGTTTGTATGGTACAGTGTGGATATTCTTTTGACTTGATTTTAGCCATTTTTCCCAGGAAATGCTACCCAAATATTATGCAAATGTGCTACCCCCCTTTTATGATTACAATGCACATCATGGCATTCTTGAAAAAAGTAAGAAAAAACACACACTTTTATCCAATATGACATTTCAAACTTGTATCCTGAAAACAATCTCAAAGTCTTTTAGAGAAGAAATAAAAATCCTGTGTTATCTTGTCTAAATGTTTGTGCGCCCCACTGGCTGTCACCTTTAACGGCCGTATCACATGTTCACAACAGCTCAACAATTTTAAAAACAACAGCTTGTAGCACAAAAATAAAACGGATACAGCACAAGTGAGAGATAAAATGCCATGACATGTCACGCACATAACCACAAGAACTGATGGAAACACTGAAGTAGCCAAAGATTTCTCTGTCAAACAGAAAACGAGCAGATGTGAAGCAGATAAGTCCTCTGCTTGTCTGAGACCACGCAAAGAAAATCAAATAAAAACAAGAGAAATTTTAATTTCCTATGGGAAGCACGAACACCTGAATGCGCTAAATCAATTTTCAACAGTGTCTGCCCTACAATATATATTTTTCACGCACAAACATAATAGGCTGGATTTCTTGCTTCTTAACATGTTTATTTCTTTTATCGTCACAGCCAATCTAGTAATTTCTACAAAATGTCTTTTCATTACTAAAGCATTTATCTGTAATACAAATGAGATGGATAATTCTGAATATATATTTAGTTTCAGGGTGTCCACAGAAACAAACAAGTTCAATTTAAGACCTTCTTAATACCACTTCATGAAACTTGAGGTCAAACCTGTGATTAAAACACACATAACAAAAATTACATGGATGTCATGTTACCCAGGATGGAATTTCTTTTTATATTTGATCATTTTCATGATTTGATGATTTGATAATGCTCTCATTGATAGAGATTAGGGATTAGGGATGGAGGGGAGCGGGGTGCACAGATGGGTGGGAGCAACTCTTTTCATGAAATTGAAATGCAGCACAAAGTCCTTTACAAGGTAAAAACAAAGAAACGTGCAATATAAATAAAGTTTTGATTGAATAATTGAATTGATTGATTAGTGTTCACATGAGTAGTCTTTTGAAGTGAGTTCAAAATGGTTACATTTTATATATACAAAACATATTGGTGTCACAAAATACTATTACTATACTTTTCTAACACTAGATGCTGAAAAGGAAAATATAAAGGAAAATCAAAATTTGCCAATGGAATATTCTATTTTTGAAGGAGAAAAAAACAAAACAACAAAACCCCCAACAACAAAAACCAAATAAAATCTAATTTCAGCTACTGTTGATCTGTACAGCGACCAGTGAAGCGACTACGCCACATTAGCAGTAGCACTGACCAAAATTTCAGTCTGGAACGGTTTTCCATCCTGAACATGGGATTCCAACACTTAAAAGCTAATCTATCAAGTCTTAAACTTCCCTGACAAATGGAGTGTTAAAGAAAAGTACCGGCTTCAACGACCACAGAAACTCATTATTCCCAAGTCACTTGCATTTACCCATTTTTAACTAACCTGAGGCTGGTCGTGATCTAGCAGGAACTCCCAACAGGTCTCCTGTAGTGTTAGCTGTAAATACTTCATGTGAAAAAAAAAATTATTCTCAGGTGAAAGAAGTGAGAAAAATCACCCCCTGAAACAATTTCATCCATTTCACTGTCAGTTCGCAAACAAATGGCTGAATAAACGTATCTCCATATCCCCTGAGCTTATGGCTAATGTAGTTGGAGGACGGGACTTTAGCAGAGATGATTACACTTCCAGCTCCCTGCTGTTAGAGAATTTCTCAATAAACAAAAAATTTAATTGAGAGTCTGGGTAGGCTCATGTGTGATCAGTACATTCAGACACTGGTTCAATGAACAAACTGGTTTAGAGTCAGCGTGACTCGACTAATAATCAGCAGCCTAAACTGGGCTCCATAACAACAACAACAACAATAATAATAATAATAATAATATTTCTGGAGACCAATGTGGACCCATTCATGAACCGTTGAGCCATGTGTTTCAGTTCAATGAATCTGATACATAGTCAGAGCTTCTGTCAAGTATTGATGAGTTTTTAATTGATCTTTGACTGAAAATAAGTGCCCCGTCTGTCACGAGTCTGCTGCCTCCATGATGTAACTACTACGGGGTTAAAAACAAACAAAAACCTCTGGACTGTCCTGTGATCGTATGCCTGGTCATTGTGCCCACTTTTCTTTTCTTTTTTTCATCATATGACCAAGAATTTTAAGGCCCTCAACCTCTTAGGGACCACACTGTTTGTATTCCCATGTGAGTTGACCAGTTGATACACTTGTATCAACTGGTCAACTAGAAAATTTCCGCTGACCAGTTAAATTTAGCATGTATCATGTTCATATTAAAGAGTAATACATTTGTTTTGTTTTTTTTATTTGCGTCTGTCATTTCTCTCCAGTGCCTTGCAGAAATAGACACTAGGTGGTGCTAAAGCACTTGACCCTACCCTGACCCTTATCAAAGAAAGTGCCCTTTTGAAACTTCGTTTTTTTTTATTATTGTTATTATTATAATTATTATTATTGTTATTATTATTATCATCATTATTAACATTTTACTGAGGCCAGTGTTGAAATGATCTTTTAGAAAATCTGTGTGATTAAAAACGTCCTGAAATGCGCCACCTCTTTCTTTGTCACGTGAACACGTGTGCAGGACAGCATGAGATGCGCTGCAGCAGCATAGCAGCAGTGTTACCAACTTAGTGACTTTGTCGCTGTATTTAACGAGTTTTCAGACCCCCTTAGCGACTTTTTTTCTAAAAAGCGACTAGCGCCAAATCAGGCGACTTCTTCTGGTGTTATTGGAGACTTATGACGACTGTTTGGTGTGAAAGCTCGTATCGCTCTTACTCTCAACAGGCAGCAGGTGGCGCTATGGGGACCTGGCCGTGCCAAAGCGCTCACAGGCGGATAGTCCTCACGCAGCAGTCGCCCCCAGCTGCTGTCAGAGCAGATGTTCACTCCTACGCGTCCAAACTGCATATGAATCGGGTTTGAGCGAAGCTGCTGCTCCGTAGCCTCGGACTGTAACGCAGCCTGAGTTTAGTCAAGTGCTGCAGCTGCTGAACCTGCTGGAGAATCTGGACCAAAATAAGGACGAACCAGTCTTTCTGTGAACCAGCACAGAGTATGTGACAAAACAAAACCATTAGCCTGAATTAGGACAGACTGTAGATTGTTAATGTAGTTTGTTAACAATGTTATGGTGGTTAAAAATGTTATTTTACTGTTACATTTTGTGGCTCACAAGGTTTAAAACTACTTAAAAACACAGACAAGAAAAAGTAACTCTGCCAGAGTGCCTATTTCAGGTCACTTTTGTCGGTCCCAAACCTGGATAAAGGAGGAGGGTTGGAATTGTGACATTTAAAAAAACAACAACAAAAAAAAAGCAATAATTGCTACAAGAAATTTAATTTGTAGTTCTAAATGTATTTAGGGTGTTTTTACTCACTTAATGTCTCTTCCACAATGTTATATCTCTCTCCTACAGCGTTACATAAGCATGACCAATTATGCAAATTAGGTGATGACGTCATTTAGTGACTTCTAGCGACTTTTAGGACAGCCAATAGCGATTTTCCTTACTGAGGAGTTGGCAACACTGGCTATGTGTAGCCTACGTTCGTAGCTGCTACGTAGAAGTATGAATCAGACGTTAGAACGCCCATCTGAGGGAGAGGGTCATAGTGACCTCAGAGGCTGGAGGCGGGGTTATAATAACCTTCATTTTAAAAAGACAGAGCCAGCGTAGCGGTCAAACTGAGTTCAATATCAATGAGAAGTAGAAATGCATGAGCACTGAAGAAAGTGAATCCAGATACCAACTGCTTAAATTAAATTAAAATTAATGGAGCTACTCAAACTGAGCTCCAAGTGTCTTTGTTTTTTTTAAGATTTTAAAGTGACGGGAAACATATTTACAATTTGCAGTAAAAAAACAAAAAAAACAAAGTTAAAATAGTCAATATTTTATTTTATTTTATTTAAAAGTCATGCTTTAGTTTGCAAAGAAAACTTGTTTGTAAAAAAATATATATACTTTTAAGGTATAATTTCATACAATAGAAGGTGTAATTTTAGTATAGAAGTGACAATTTTATGATACAAAAGTTATAGTTTTATGAGAAAAAGTAATGATTTAAGTTGAAAAGAGTTATGAGTTTACACGTAGAGATTGCAATTCATGAGAAAAAATACATTAATTTAGATTAATTCTGTGACGTAATAACGATTTTATGTTGAAAAAGTTGAAGTAAATGTTTTGTGGGAAAAGTCACTATTTTCATTGCACTTTATATTTTATTTTTTTTACATATGCCAGTAAATTAATGAATTAACTTCAGATAAAACTTGGGATCACTTTTGCACACTAGCGCCCCCATGTGGAGCAGCTGCTGACCTGCAGGTGTTTGTACGGGAACATATCTCAGGAACAGCTCCATGGATTTGGATGATTGACACCTCTAAGGAATCTCCACAGCCAATAGAATTGATCAGAAATCCATGTCATTTATGTCATCATCCAATCAGAAAAAAGTATGTCTCTTGAAGATGATGTTCAGTTCAGTGATTTTGTCCTGCGAGAAACAGAAATAAAAACTGATCTTGACTTCCGTGAATCCAGAGGAGTTTTCTGCTGGAACTTTATTTCTGGTGGTGAAACTCCAAGAGTCAAACAGGATCCCGAGTTGTGCTGTAGAAGGTGAAGTTGTTGTTTTCTTCGTGTGAGACTGGTCATGCTGACACCATCTTTTTTATGAAGTGTTCTCTTAGCTGCTTGGCATTGGAGCTGTGGGTTGGTTTTTAAGGTGGGAATGTTTTTTTGTTTTTTTAGGATTAAAGCTGATCTTTTTTCTGTCGGTTTGTTGTGCTGCATTAGTACGATGTATCATCTATCCACAAATCAGGGGATGGATGATACATCATCTCTGGGTTTCTGTGAAGCGTCCAGAGACAAGTTGTGCTGTAATAGACGCTATATAAATAAAATTGATTTGAATTGAATCTGCAGATACAGATTAAATAGGCTGTGGCTAAGAATGGAGGTTCATTCTGCAGAGAATTCATATTTAGTTGTCAAATAAGAAGATAAGTGAGACATTTCCTGTACGTAACTGACCGGTCTGCCTGGTATATCATCATACATTTACTTCATATTATCTAAGAAACTCAGAGCTGCTCTGGTGTGCTGATCTCAGATCAGACAGCTGGAGGGGTTTCACATCTGTTCACGCCGCCGTTCTTCATCTTGAACGTCCTGATGAGGCTCTCATGCGTGCGTACAGACCTACATATGAGCGTGGATGTGGAGGAGTTGACGTGCACAGCTGCAGCTATGATGGCCATATGTGGCCTCTCACAGGGAACAGAGAATCATTGCATTTTCTGTGTGAAATGCGGTGGGATTTTTGTGTCGGAGGGAACTTCATCTCCATGATAGCTCTGTTTTTTAGTTTCCAGAGGTCTTCGTGAAACATCTGTGTCTGACAAAGATGCAGGACAAGAGCTTCATGTTCAACCACGTCTTCCCAGCTCTGTTCACAGCACACTTTAAAGTAAATCTATTTCAGTATCTACACTGCAAAAACACCTCTGCAATATAATATAATATAATATAATATAATATAATATAATATAATATAATATAATATAATATAATATAATATAATATAATACATCACAACAATTTGATGTAAAATCACAAATTTCACAAAATCGGGATTTTACTTACAGTTTTATAACGTTATCAATTTATTTGCATAATTGCAACTTTCTGTCCTAAAATCAAGTTTCTTTTCTGTAAAATCTTGGATTTTGCTGTATCAAAACGTTTTGTTGTGAAACGCAAATTTTTGTCTCAAATTTGGCAAAATTGTGATTCTTTCATGTGAATTCAAAACTTCATGTACTAAAATCACAAACCTTAGCTGTAAAATTGCAACTTTCACAACATCTCAATCTTGACTTAGAAAACAATTTTTTGTGAAATAATCTCAAATTTTGCAAAAATAACTTGTTGTCATGAGCTTAAAATTAATAAAATTTCAAGTTCTTGACCTAAATTTCCAAGTTTTTGTCTTAGAATCACGACTTTTGTCAAATTCCAAGTTTCTGTTGTCACACAAATTAACTGTACTTATCAAGAGAAAGACTTTAGATTGGAAGTTTGAACAGAACGTGAGCTGAGACTGATGACTTTTCAAAAGAACACAAGAGGAGACAAGTATGCATACTCAACAACAGCTGCTGTCTCAATTTTGGAGCCAGCCTCTAGTGGTCAGTAGAGGAACTGCAGTGGTCAGTAGTATTGGATTCATGATTCAGAATCAGAGCTTTCCTCTCAGCTGGCATATACTCCTGCATATCAAAGAAGTGAGGGGGGTTTGGGCCGGCTCAGATGAGTGCGCGTCATGGTAACGTATCCCCATTGTTGGCCACGACATTCCGAGTAGGAAAACTGCTCACACTGTCAGCTCTGCAGATGGGATTCCCACACCGACAGAGCCTTCTGGAGACAGTTAAACATTTTCTCTGCTTCTCTGACACAAATGAGACGCTGAGCGAGCTGCCAGCTTCAGCTAATGACTCCTCCTGAGCCCCTGCACTCCACACCACACCATTAACCCACTGACTCTGGCAGGGAGGGACCAGGGGGAGGTAGCGGGATGTGCAATGACAAACAGGGAGGAGCAGCGGAGCAGAAAACATTGGGGACGAGATTACATCAATTTACCAGCAGAAATCCATGAAACTGGCTGAGGAGCTGGAGAACTCCGTCCAGATGTGGGTCCAATAAGACCTGTGGAAACACATGGCTGCTGCAGCTTTGTCTGAATGGGATAACCAGGGACTCATCGTCACCATGGTTACCACCATAGTGTTGTTTATTCTTTGTATTCTCAACCAGCTGTGTTGTCAGATTTCCTGACAGTTTCACATTTGTTCAGTATGTGCTGATTTCTAAAGACATTTGGAGTCTTGGAACTCTGAGTTCTCTTTCCTTTTATTTCCTTTTATTTTGTTTTACTTGTTTTAGGTCAGCTGACTTAGCTTCTTGTTTGGTGTTAAAGTGCAGTTGTTGGACCATTATACACTGTTTAAATTACAAAGTTTTGTCCTTAAAATTACAATTTTTTTTTGTTGTAAAATGGTGAATTTCACGATATTGTAAATTGTGATAAATAAGTGAATTTTTGTAATAGAAATTTCCTTTTCCAGACTTTTTAATGGCAAATTTAAGCTTTCATCCCAAAGTCATAACTTTTTTCTCAGTTAAATTGCAAATTTAAAAAAGAATAACTTTTGTAAAATAGTAACTTTTGTCATAGTCTTCTCATCTCATCTTTGAGAACTTCCTCACCTTACCAAAGACCATGAACTGCTCCAAATTTGGGTTCTGGCATGTGTTTTCTCAACCAGATGTGTTCCAGATGTGACAATGCAACTTTGACGTGAAAATAAAGCAGGTGTTGTGAGAGCCAGATGTGGCCCAGAGACTATAAGATGATTAAGATATGGTCCACGTCTGGCCTAATGAACCTGGAGATGTGGACCATAGAAACCTGCAGATTTGGTCCATAGAAACCTGCAGATTTGGTCCATAGAAACCTGCAGATGTGGACCATAGAATCCTGCAGATGTGGTGCATAGAAACCTGCAGATGTGATCCTTAGAATCCTGCAGATGTGGTCCAAAGAATCCTGCAGATGTGATCCATAGAAATCTGCAGATGTGGACCATAGAATCCCGCAGATGTGGACCATAGAATCCTGCAGATGTGGTCCATAGAAACCTGCAGATGTGGTCCATAGAAACCTGCAGATGTGATCCTTGGAAATCTGCAGATGTGGACCATAGAATCCTGCAGATGTGGTCCATAGAAACCTGCAGATGTGGTCCATGGAAACCTGCAGATGTGGTCCATGGAAACCTGCAGATGTTGTCCATAGAAACCTGCAGATGTGGACCTTCTCCTCCTCCCTCGGTGCTTCCTCCTCGTCTGTATTCAGATCAGCGGTTTCAGAAGAAGCCCAGCACCATTTCTATTTCCACACTGAAAGCAGATTTATTGCTTGTTATCTGCTGGGATCAAATGGATGTTTCAGCGGCGGTACGGCTCTCTGTTGGGCACAAATTCATTCACACACTTCATTTATTCATGCAAACACTGACTTTCATTAAAAACAGGATGAAAGCTGCCTCTTTACCTTCTCTTATCGCAGCAGCGTGGAGATGTTCACCACAGCCGTGAGCCTTGATGGAGGTCTGCATGTTTGTCAGTGTGTCTGTTCACAGGCAGGACAGAAACCACCTCCTCTACTGTGAACGTTTCAGGGGTTAACTTACCTTTTTATGTGCAGAAAACCAAGTTACATGTTAAAAATTTAAAACTATAATTTTCTTTTTGAAAATGTTCTTGCTCAGAATTCCATTATTTTAACATAAAATTTCAATAATTTTTTTTATACACTTAAAATTGCAATTTTTTTTTTTTTTTGCAATAATCCCCTTTATTTTCTTCTAACATCACAATTTTTTTGTTTGGATAAAATCATTATTTCTTTTGCTGGGTATTATAACCACTTTCTTAATTTAATATTGCAGCTTAATTAAAACATGAAATAACAACTCTTTTTTTGTCTTTTTTTTTTTTACAAGAAAACGGTTTTTTTTTTCACTTAAAACTTTTCACATAAAAATCACAACTTTTTTCATCTAAAATTGTTACTTTTGGGGGATCCCCCCCTCAAAATCATAAAGATTTTCTGGTAAAATTGCTTTTCTTTTTTTTTTTTTAAAACTGTTAATTTTTTTTTTGTCTGAGGTATAATCATCACTTATTTATTGTAAATTAAAGTTTTTGCAAAAGTAAAATGGCAGCATACTTAACATAAAAAAGGGATAGGAATTTAACTTGAAATTGCAGTCTTTTTAACATAAAGCTGCAATAAAGTTTGTAATTTTAGAGCAGGAATCTCAGAAGGGGAATTACAGGCCTGCAGCAGAGCCGAGTCCTGGTTCTGGACTATGAACTATGTGGCTGGTTTTAGCTTGTGGAAGTTTCAGAACAGCTGTCTGGTGGTGCTCAAACGCTGCTCTTATGGTGCTGAACTTCAGATTCTTTCATCTCTGGATCTGATTATGGAAATCTGTTGGCGCTCAGAGGCCCGCTTCATTAAAACATGCAAGTCTCCTTGTCAGTCCCGTCACCAACAGACCCGTGACCCGCCTGGCGGCCTGCTGCATAAATGCAGACGGTGTTACATCCTGCAGCGCACTCATGCAGGAGCTTTAGTGTTCTGTTTTTGCAGCGTGAGCGGTGATTAACGTTGAGGTTACACCTGCTCCATTCACGACACGACGTTCCGCTGAATCCCAATGAGCCTCCAGGGATTTTCCTGTAAAGAAGCATCTGTCACATCGGCCTCAGCCGCTGAGATGACAGATGCTCCTGATCAAACGGTTTATTTCTCATTCAGGACAGAAACTCGTCCTCAACTGTGTCTGGAACGGTCCGTCAGAGGAAAACCAGACTGAATAAAGATGATTTTGAATTCTGTTAAATCTGTTGAACCCACATTTATTCACCCTCTTCAAACGACAGACCCTCATAATTATCACACTGGAAGCACTGTTTTCACGGTAATGCAGCAGTAAGGAGGTACCCAGTGTTGCCCACACGATTTGTCAGCCTTGGCTCAGATTATGTATGAGCAGAAAAACTCACTTTCCATGATTTTGATTTTAGGTTTTCATGTTTTGTACCACATCTGCTGCTCCACCGTCCTGCCGACTGATGTCTCCACCTGCTCATCTCTGCCTCCTAAAAATGGATCACTTGGACGTCAGCAGCGTTCCCGCTAGTTGAATCTCCAGTGGGGAAATTCCTCGTTTATCAAGCAGGAATCAGCACATTATCTCCACTTCAGAGCCAGTCCCACGACGTGCCGCTGCCAAGCCTCATCCTCCCCCAGCAGGAGGCGAGCCATGGTGGCCTGTGCCAAGAAAGACGGAGGAACAGACGATCAGAGAGCTTCACGTCCTCCTCATCTGCCCACCAGGCTCTCCTCTTTTAGCAGTGAGCGTCATCCCTCCATCAAACGCCTGGAATTCCCTCCAACAGAAGGAAACTGACTGGAGAATGATCTAAACTAAAATGAGTCTATCTGAGCAACAAGGTGCATTTAATGGAAACACAAAGTCTAATTTATTCTTTGTTTGCACAGAATATGTACGGCAATGAGTTTCACAGTATCAAAACAGGATATTGTAAACTCGCCACACTCGGGGGCGGTCCCAAAGGTTGGCTCACAATCTAAAACCACACTTGAATGTTCACCCAGTGTACACATAAGAAGTTTTATTATGAGCAAGATGGAAATATGCAAGTACAGACTAACATCTCACCATTTATTGGACCAAAATTAGATTTTTCTCATTTTTAGAGTTGTTAGAGAGTGTTTCAACGGACTTTTGGCACATTCAGACATCGATCTAAGTCATCTCAGTTGGTAAATAAACTGATATAATCAAGATATTGATTTAATCTGCCATATAGAAACAACCATATATAGATACTTTTCTCTTTTGGTTTGGAGCCTCACATGAGGTACCAGTTACAGTTAGAGCAAAAGACTGTGGTCTCAAGCCTTTAGGGGATAAACAAAAAAACTTTAATGTTTAATTCTAAACCTTAAGCTTCTGGAGCTTTGTAAATGCTCTCTGTCTTTACCTCAGGTTGCTTAAATTGTAGACAGCTTGGTTGACTAGAGCTTCGTTCCATCTCTACAGATGGCCACAGGAGGGAGGACCCACGTAGTTCATTTGGACTGAGTCCTCATGGCTGAAGGCCATTTAGAGGTACCAACAACTTTGGAAAATATCTTCGAATAAAATGAATTCTTTCTATATTAATCTGCCACGTTACATTGAAGAATTGTTGGCATAAATGAAACCTGTTTCAGTGAACTGTCCACATCTGGAAGACTTGAGGCCACTATGCTCTGTTTAAGCCACAGAGGGCTGACATCTCTTGGCGTTGGTACTCGTGCTCATCAGAAAAGAAAGGAATATCAACTTTGTGTGTTTTAGATTATAAATACATATAAATATAATGAACTATGAACCAGAAGAGTTTTGTTCGGTTTGATTAGCTGAAAATCCTCCCTAGCTGGCCCACCGAAAAAAAGGTGCTAATGTGACCATTTGTTTATAGTTTTCCCTCTTTTTTCACTCGTTATATCTTATCCTAGATCCAGAGAAAGACTCTGATACAGGATCCTACATGAAGCTACTTTGGTGGTGTCTGATTCCCAGAAGTCCCAGAAGCCTCAGTTCAGATGTTGTCATGTAGAAATCCCTCAGAAAAATGTTTGGATTACTTGTCTGGTAATCAGAACCTCCAATATCAACAGATAAATACCCTGATTAATCATCCACTCATCCCTCTCTCTTCTCCATGATCCTTGTTTTCTTCTTCTCTTGTTCTTTCCTATCTGGTCATGATCTTGTGTTTTCTCCTCACTGCACTTCCTTCCCTTCTTTTCTTTTCTTTCTATCTTTTTAAAGCCGTTTATCATCTGACGGTCGTCTCAGTTTTCATTAGACGTCGTAAACCCGATGAGCTCTCTGGAGAATGTTTGTTGTTGGTCTGTAAATCACGGTTTACGACGCTCAGCCATAAACGCCTCTGATTACGGCACATATGGTTGGAATAAGTCATGGCTGAAATGGAGGCTCTGAACGCTGCAGTCTGCTGCTCAGAATGGTTTCAGACTGCGATCCAGGTCTCTTCTGCAGAAAACGCTTCACTCGGACAGATACCTAGCACTACAATGATGCATCAGCTTGTAGACTCTCCTTCAGCATCAGCAACATAAAATAGAGGCTTCCTCAGTTTTTCACATACTTGTAGTCAAATTCTGGCCCATTCTTTTATCGTCTCTTTCTCATTCTGGTTTCTGAGGTTAATCTTCTGATTTATTATTAATGCCTGCATCACCACTGAGCCCAGGATGAGTTTCCCTATGAGACACTGAGGTACATTGATGTACTGTATCCCACTGTGTGGAGTCATATTGTACCACATCATCCAAAACCAAAAGTAAAGTGAAGGAACAGATCTTTCTTTTGGTTATTTTATTTAACTGTCTACAGCCAGAAATAAAAATGTGAAATGGTGAAACTTGACTCACACCTGTAGTATTGTTGTATTGCATCGTATCGCATCACTTTGTATGGTGTTGTATCGCTTTACGTCGTATTGTATCGTCATGGGTTGATATGTTCCGTTTTGCTTTTGCCTCACATCTGAAGAACCATCTGGACCACAGAGGACTTCATGGTCCACTCACAGACCGCACATTGTTCCATCTCAAACCATCATCCCTCCACCACCGTGCTTCACAATGGGTCTGAGATGTTTCTGCTAGTTTCCACCAGACATGGTTCTGGTCTCCACGCTGGTCTTATCTGTCCAGAGGACATTGTTGCAGAAGTCTAGATGCAGTTTAGTGAATTACCCCATTACCCTTTCCAAATTGATGTACACCAACAATTACTTCTCCAGCTACTACTACTACTACTATGACTTCTACTACTACTACTACTACTACTACTATTGCTGCTGCTGCTCTTCTTTGTTTCCATCTTCTTGGCATTTGAGAGTTACTAAAATGACACACATATAGCTATGAGCAGCAGTCCGCTGGTTGTGGAGGGGGTACGGTTTTACATCGGGCCGGAGGGCACCAGATCATCATCAGCAGCAGCTCATTTACAAACGCTGAGCGTCAGACTGATGCTGTGTGGACGTCTCTTCTCCTTCATTAAGCAGCTGCAGCATCACATCAGGACGCTGCCTTCATTTATTATTTACACCCTCTGACGTGTCGGTCTGATCTGATGGAGCCTCATTAATCCGCCGGAGTCGTTCAGACACCAAAAATAGTTTACTCTGGAGAAGCATGACCTGTTTTTATCATGTCAAGTGGAAAAGTTTTCAGTTTTCAGCGCTGTTACTGTCAAATGAATAAATACATAAATAACTAACAGAAAATTATTTGATAATGAACGCTGTCGGTCAGTGGACATCGTCAGCTAAATGACATCTACAGCCTCTCTTTGAAGGAGAATGAGGCATCCTTCAAATGCTTTAGGATCAAACATCTCTTGGGTCTCGATTACCCGTTTTAGACCAACTTGAACCAGGGTCATAGACCTTCCTCTCCTCCAGCTCTTCCCCTGCCAGCTGAGAGATGTAATATGTCCAGTGTGTCCTGGTTCTCCTCCAAGTTGGACCTCCCCTAAACACTCCCCAACTATGAGGCGTCCATGAGGGGCCTCAGCCAGATGAACTAACTAGCTTTTCTGGATGGTTCATCCTTTACATTAAAGTTAAGAATAAAAAAAAATAGTTGAAAGATGAGTTTAGAAGGTGAAACTAAGTTCATGGTTAAAAGCAGCAGTTAATCATACTATGTGGTTAAAAAGATAATAATTTCAGGTTAAATATTCTGTCTAATGTAATCTTTAAAACTGAAAAAACAAAAACAACAACAAGATATAGTTTGACATCACACATCAGACATTTTATGTTTTTGACAAATAAATTTTGGAATAAAAAGCTGAATGGAAGTCAGTTTATTTCACCCACTTCCAGCGGAAACCACCGGTTCCTCTGGCAGCCCTCATTCATGTGCTGGACCTCTCTATCAGAAGCTCCAGACACCTACACCAATCCTACAATTCCTCAGCTATCAAAATTACACAACAACAAAACATTAGATAAATGGGTAAACTGTCTAACCAAAAGTGTTTTTAAGTGATGTCCAAAGAAATTCACAGCACTGCCAACGTGGAGAAGCAGCGACTCTCCTGGATGCCTGAACTTCTCCACTTCTAAGGAAGAGTGAGAAAATCTAGTAGAATTGCTTCAAATAACCAATCAAACAAATTAAAGAAATCCAATTCCAGTTGTATTAATGCCAGTAACTGATTAATTAATTATTTTCATCAAAACATTTTGTCTCCCGTACAACATCACCCCCTCACTTAGAGTTATCAAAATAGTAATCAATCTACGTATTTATTTTTTCATCCATCATGATTCTTTTGATGCACACCGAACTGGCCGTGTTTTGTTTGAGTGGGTTTGTTTAACTTTGTATGGCTGGTTCCACTTCCTGAGCCTCTTGTTGTTGCCATGGTGATGGATAGGTTGATAGAGGTCAGAGAGCAGAGCCGTTTAAAGTCCTATAAAGTCATATAAACCAGATTAAAACGTTGGCTGGAACCGGAGGTGAGTTCGTTTAAATGAGGTCGTTTCCACCTTAAGTGGCAGCGAGGTCGTTGATTAGAGCCTCGTCCTTCCTCTCCTCTAAATATTCCTCTTCCTGGGACCTCGTCTGTATTCCGCCTGCATCTCCTCCTCCTCTTCCTTCCCTAGTTCGCGAAACATCAGGGTGAAGATTGAGGGCGCTGTAGGACAAATTAATTACAGCATCAGATTCAATGGAGCGGCTCTCATGAATTATGTAAGCAGCAGGAGTCCTGGTTTAATGACAGACCTGGAAAAGGAGCTTGGGACAGGTGTGTGCAGGTAGAAACTCTAGTTGATCCTGGAGTGGAGGCCATCCATCAGGCTGGATGCAGCGGAAGGTCATCTGCTTTTAGACACTTTGAACCTTTTAAACCTTTCTTCTTAGCAGCTGTATTTTGTCTTTGAGTTCATTTTCCAGCAAACATCTGTATGTAGCCCACTTCCAGGCTGAGTTCTACCAAGCACCAGGTTTTATTGCAGTTCCTTGTCTGACCACTAGGGACTCAAAGTGAGTCAGATTCCATTGACATCCATGTTAAAATGTCCGATTTCACAGCAGAAACAAACATATTTACAGCCTGGTATAGAAACATAGTTAGATTTCACCATGACAACTATACAAGGGGCTCTTTGTTCCACATCAGGTGAATTTATGTAAAGCAACAAATATATGTACATTTTATGGTGTTTATGGTGTCATTTGATTGGCGTCTGACTGGTGTTGTCTAGCTGTCATCACTTTAGCCACATCACACCTATTCTTATTTTAAAGGAAATCTATTTTGTTGAGTTTCTCTGTTGTTTAAATTGTATTAACAGACCTTTGTGACCACCTGTGGTCTGTAACCGCCAACAGGAGTGTAAATCACAAGTTTCATCACCGTACCATATTACATCTGTTAACCGGATGATGATTTTACATTTGCCAAAATCATAAAGTCTCCCATCATATGATGTTTGTTTCAGTTTGACTCAGTTTATTTGAGATACTGTCAGTTAAACACATTCACTTCCATTCATATAAAATCACACGAGGAAACTAAAATGTCATTTCACATTATTGTATCTGGGTTCAACTAGACAGTTTTTTAAGAAGAAAAACAAAACCTGGGGCCTCATGTACAAGGACTTCTAAAGAAATTCTACATCTTTGCATGGAAATCTGCCAACACAAACACACACACACACACACAAAAAGTCAAATGAACTAAACCATGCGTACGAACGAATCAACACACACTCTAATTCATCACAACCAACATGAAACTGAACCGCATGCATGAACGCTACTCTGTCTCCTCCCTCCAGTCACCAATTTAAATATGATAATGAGGATAAACAGACATGAGAAACTGCTCATCCAAACAAAGAAAGAAAGGAAATGACAAAAACTACACGTTTGAATTCGAGGCGAGGAAAAATATTTTACTTGGCACTTCATTGTCTTGCGTAAATAGTAAACTTTTAAAGCTGGACTCTGCAGTGATTTTAATTTTAAACCATCACTCACCAGACGCCCCCATCCTGGTCTCTACCAGCTGGAGCCTCATCACTACACTCTCTGTGAGATTTGGGAGTCCTGGTTGATGCAAACGTATATGGAATGAATATTTTTCCTGTTAACGAACTCAAATTCATGCTCAGATGGTGTCTTCATATCAATGAGTGTGCAGTCCGTCAGTCAGGAAACCATGTTGATCTGGAGATCTGAAACAGCTAACATCATCATGGACTTGTGGTCCCTAAAAACCCGTTCCCTTCTGGTTCTGTTAAAGCTGCCATCATAATAGGCCGTGGGCTCATCATTCAGCACATCATTTTGTAAGTTCTGACTAATTATTTTATTTAGAAATTGTTACCATTAGGGTCATGTGTCTATATTAAGTAAATGATTCCTTCCCCACTGCAGGACTAATAGACTGCACACCTCCTCTCTGGGGGGAAGGGGGTGGGGGTGGGGATCAGGAGGTAGAGGATGGGAAGGAGCACTGGCACCACGACACAACTGTACAACTGTACACAACAATATCTTTACAAGTGCAATAATAATAATGTCTAATATCTCCTTGCTGGACTTCTTGTTGATTATTATCTTTTTAAAAATCTTTTATTATCTATTTTATATTTTTAATGTCTTTATATTATCTGTTATTGCTGTAATTTTAGATTTTAATGTACCATATATCTGGTGCTGAAGTAGACTATCTGGCTGAGAAATAATTCCTAATGTTTGGAACTTGTGGGTACCTTGACATGTGCGTGTACATTGTCACGTTCATTTCACTTCACTTCATCCCAACGTGAGTGTGGAAAAGTGCTTAGCCCCTCCAGCGTGGCTCATTTCAGGACCTGCACTTGTTTCAGATGTTTTTTCTTTGGTAATGAAACTTGAAATAAGGATGTTTGGACAGATTTGTCAGAATGAATGTAGCATGAGCTGAACCAGCCAAGCTAAAATTGTTAAATGTTCACATGGCGCCACCTAGCAAGAGGAAAAAGAGACTTCAGAATCAACCTATGTGTGACATCTAGACCATTTGTCCAGTTCTTCTGATAGAGTTATTGTGTTTATTATTTGGAGTTATTGTAGTTCATTCATATCTCAGATGGACCCACATACAAATGTCGGTTGGTTAATACTGTTTTTGTCTATTTGTAAGCTGTTCTATGCCCTTTTCATGGCTTCTTTTGTCTTTTTTTAAGAGTTGTTTTGTCTGTTTTTTAAACCTTTTTTACCCTTTTTTTTAAAGTTGTTTTCTCGCATTTTGGAATTGTTTTTTTGGGTGTTTTTCTAACATTCTCTTTGCCGGCTGTTTAATCTCTTATAAAGTTGCTTTGTCGTCTTCTATTCAATAAATTTTGATGCTGATTTGTGTCTCATTGTATAGTTTTTCTTTTGTTTATATAATTTTGCATATCTTTGTGGCAGTTTTGTGTCTCTTCATGGCTGCCTTGTGCTTTCTTCATGTTCCAGATGTGCATGAACGTGGAGTCCAGGTAATAACAGTGAAAAACAGAACAGAGGTTCTCCAGGTAGCAACGAATGCTTGCTGACGTCGCTAACTCAGAGTGAGTGTGGCTGTCTGAACTCTAAACATAGTCCACTTCCTCATTTTATTTATTATTTATTTGGTTCTCTGGGCCACACCTGGCCCTCAAAACGTGAGAAGCACAGTTTAACATGAGCAAGTTTGACCCAGGTGCAGGACTCACCAGTGCCGTAGCTGAGCCGTAAATGCCAAACATAGCCCAGATTAGGCCCAGACATGTGCTAACTGTGTCTGATCTCGAAAAGCGTGGCGTATTTTGAGTGGTGGTCCACATCAGACTATCTAATCGCAGAACAGGATGTGGTTTCTGCTTTCATCACTGTTTGGATACTAAAAGAGCAAACAGAGAGCAGCGAGGAAGATGAGTGGGTGAGGAAGATGAGGGGGAGGAGACGCTGTCAGGTTCCAGTCAGTAGTTGATCATGATGTTTCGGGTTGCTGAGCCGTTGATTTTATAAACACAGTGATAAAAACTTTCTGCGCACAGATACGAACACACATCAGCTTGTTGCGTTCTGCTTCATTTCCGTCCGTCAGCTGGAAAATAACAGCTTGTTGATGGATGTGTGTGTGTGTCAGAGTGTGTGTGTGGTGTGTGTGGTGTGTGTGTGTGTGTGTGCAGTCTGATCTTTAAATGAGGCTGTAATGAAGTCGGCGCTGGCGGCTCCTCCAGCGATCAGTTCATGGTAATTAACCGTGACGAAGGATCAGAGTTTCAGTTTCATGTACATCGCTCAATATGGAGACCTCTGTCACATGACCACAGCTGAGCGTACACGTGCATACACGTGCGTACACGTGCATTAACGTGCCACCCACGCAGACACGCAGGCAGTCAAAGGTGTTCTGGACATTCTGCAGGGCTTCGCCGGGCATGCTGGGAGACATGCTAGAAGATTACTGCAGAAGGTTAGCTGAGTGGAAACCACCATCTGAACCAGGAGACACTAACGCAGGTCAGAGAAGAAGAGCTGCTCATCAACCACGACTCTGGCATGAGATTTTATGTCCACACTGTGTCGGATGGACTGATTGGTCATCTTCTGTAAACCTGATCAGAAGATGAGTCTCTGATGGGGTTAGCTAAAATTTTAAAATATATAAAATAAATATAAACTTTTCAATGAGATTTAGTCACATAAAACTTGATGAAATGCTTTTAATTTATAATAAATGAATATATTGTGCATTTAAAATATTCATAATGTTTGCAATTCATTTAATTAATTCATTTGATAATAACACTGATAATACAATTAAAAATGTAGAAAAATGTTTAATGAAATGGCCAAAAATAAAATAAAATAATAATAATAATAATCAGCCATTTGTTGCCCTGATTAGCAAAATCTGCGTCAGCGAGATATGATCCCACCGTACTGGTCAGCAGTTGAATGTGGAGTTTTTCATTCATGTGGTTACTGTGAAGATATGTGGAGATTCCTGCTGTAAACATGGGGTACCTGCCAATAATATATAAACTGTAAACCATTTGGCATCATCTGTGTAGTGAGGTGAATTGATGACCAGGCACAAGGAGGTGGTGTAAATTTCTTTTAAACAGAGGGGTACCAGTATGGAGCCTTGGGGCACTCCTGTGAAAAAAGGATTGGGACTTGAGTCATTGCAAAAGAAGAGTCTGTGAGGTTAAAGCAGAGGTTTGAATGCTTTAACTGAGATGCCAGTGTTACAGTGTAACTTTACTGTAACAGTTAAAAAGCTGAAATCTATCAAACCCCTCCCGTTTTTCTGCCGCTTCATATCTCCAACATAAAGCTTGAATTAAAGAAGAGGAAAGACTAGATGAATGTTTTATTGATCCTGGAGGAAATCCAGGGACACCAGCTGAGTAATAACTGTGAGTAACGATGTCAGGTTCTATTTCTGCTCATTACAATGAGTTCTGACCTGGTTCTTGTAGTTCTTTTTCTGACTTCCTTCATAATAAATCCCTGTGGACATCTCTGAGATAGGTGAGACCTAGAGGAGCTTTCTACCGCAGACAGACTTTCAGCCAGAGCTTCATCATCATCCTTGTCCCCGCTGCTCAGTGCCATATGTGCCTCAGCGCCAGCTGTCGGCTCCGTTAGGCCCGTTAGGTCCGTTAGGCCCGTTAGGTCCAGGAATCAGAGCAGCAGATGTGGCCTGCCGGCTCATTAACGGAGAAGAGAACGATCCGTCAGAGATACAAATGTCCAGTAATGAGCATGCTGACGTAAGGAACACAGGTAACGATCTTACACTCACCGAGTGTTTAATAAGGGTAATTAACGCTCCATCCCAGCCGGTTCTAACTGGAAATGAAGCACGTGCTGCACATTATGGGGCAGCCAATAGAAAAGGGCACAGTCCTGTTGAAATGTATAATATAATATAATGTAAGAGTTAATTTCATATAAATACAACTTTATGCCATAAACACTCAAACTTAAGTCTTATTATTGGGACATTTTGACCTAAAATTACAAATTTCACAAAAACACAACTTTTTAACTCAATATTACAACTTTTTGTCATGAAATTCTAAATTTTGCAAACTTGTTTAAACTTTTTTTTTCTATGTAAAACATTTATTGTAAAAGTGTGACTTTGTCCTAACATCTAAACTTTTTTGTAAAATTGTGACTTGTAATATTGCAGCTTTGTCAAAAAAAAAAACAAAAAAAACTTTTTGCCAAATTTTATTCAGATTTGATAAAATTCTGACTTTTTGACATCAGTCCATGACTTTTTGTCATGAAATCACCTCGAGATAACTTGTTGTAATTAGCTATGTAAATAAATTGAATTGAAATCACAAAAGTGACTTTTTGTTGTAAAATTTACAGTTTTTTTGAGCTATTTTTTTTTGTTGAAAAAAATCGCACATTATTGTTGAACAATCAGAACTTTTTTGCGTCTGGTGACAGGTGACATAGCTGCTACCTGACCCCCCCCCCCCCTAACCTCTGACCCCAACCCACCTGGAGTCTACCTGTGCACCTGGCTGGTCAACCCTGCGTGAACAAGCGCTCTGGTTTTCAGGGTGTCATCAGGATCTCAAGAGGTTTTAATCGGAGATCATATTCTCTTATTAACTTATTACTTATTATTTTTTAGATGAACCTGCTCCTGATGTTAGTCTTCCATCAGTCCGTCCTTCCATCTTATGATTTCTAAGTCATCTTCACATCATCTAATGGTCCCTCCAGCCTCCTCCTTCTGTCTGCCAGTCCTTCAATTGTTGTCTTTCTATCGATTGGCTCAGTTGGTTCCAAAGTCATCGTCCTGTTGCCATCAGTCAGTCCCTCCTTTTTTATCACCCTTTAACTGGTCGACGCTACATTGTCTTTCCTCCATCGGTCAGTTCTTTTACGCTGTCTGTCAGTTCCTATATCATCTGTTTGCCATCAGCTGGTTTTTGTTCTTACATCAGTTGCCCCCTATCATTTCCTACTATCATCAGTTGGTCCCTTCATCGTCCTCCATCTTCCTTCTTCCATCTCCTGGTTCGTAGGTCATATTCTCATCATTTGTCAGTCCCTCCGTCCATCAGTCGGTCCCTGACTGTTGCTGGTCTCTTGCTGTCATCCTCATCTTTCTCCTTTGTTGTCATTCTTCCATCTTCAGGAACTTAACTTCATCCTGCTATCATGTGTCAGTTCCTGTGTTGTCATCCTTCCATTGGTTGTTTCCTCCGTCATTCTCTTTCTGTCTCCTGGTTCCTTATGTCTTCATCCATCTGTCAGTCATCCCTCCTTTGTTGTTTTCCTCACGTTGATCAGTCCCTTTTTCTTCTCATTTTCCAGTGACTGATGAATCCCTAAGTTGTCCTTCTTCCATTGGCCAGTCTCTCCTTTGTTGTGCTTCTATGGTCTGTCGGTCACACTATCTTCAATGTCCATTAGCTCCTCCCACAGTCCTTTTCCTGTTTCAGATCATCCTCTCCCTGCCTCGTATCTGTCCTCTTCCCGTCTGGTATTGTGGCATTCTCCTTCACCTTGTCTTGGTCACGTCCGCCTCCCTTGTACCTCCATTGCCATCTCTGATCGGGTTTTATGAGCAGGTTCCTGTGTTGTCACTCTCCAGCTCAGCCAGTTTTATTGAATCTGTCGAGGTGTTGACCTTTCTGAGTGCGGAGAAAGATGTGTGTGTGTGTGTGTCTGTGTGCGTGTGTGCAGGTGTGACAGTGTCGTTTATGAGCCTCATCAATCTCAGGAGTCCAGAGGACGAGTTGAGGCTTCAGTCTGCAGTCAGACATCCACCTTCAGGTCTAATTTTACCTCTCTGGTCACGCTCAGAAACATCACTGCTGGATCGTCTTGCTCCTGACAGGAAACACAGTCAAGCATTCACGGCAGTATATCAGTTTTTTTACGCTCGAGTGAAGAACCTGGAGGCAGTTGTTTCATCTGCGGTGCTGCATAAAAAGCTTTTTTTTACATTTTTATATAAACAGTTTAAATGATTTGATGTTTCAGCTCAGTGACTCGGGTCATTCCTCGCTTATTGATCTTAAAGAATTTAGAATTGTCATTCCTCATTTGGTTTGAACTCCCGATGACGGTCTTCCTGCAGGATTCTCAGCTCCAGCACCTTGGAGGACTTCATGTTAATGAAGGCTGTCTCAGTGTCAGGTCCAATGGTCGTGATTAGTCCACACAGAGACCTTAAGCTGCTGTCAGCTGCTTTCTGGAACCATTTATCAAGTTTTAAAAATGTTTCCAGGGAATTTTGGAGCCTTAGATGAATTTTGTTTTTATGAAGTTTTAAATGTCATTCACTCAGTGGTCGTCGTTTAAGATAAGAATCTCTTAGCAGCAAAGTGTTTAACTGATGCCAGGTGATATCATATTTCTCCAGCATGTCCTGGCTCCACCTTATTTGTAGACTTCTAGTTCTCTAGACCGGTCTTGGTCTGAAG
Organism: Arrhamphus sclerolepis; assembly: GCA_037176975.1. Lineage (NCBI taxonomy): Eukaryota > Metazoa > Chordata > Actinopteri > Beloniformes > Hemiramphidae > Arrhamphus > Arrhamphus sclerolepis. Next base: position 23,005 of record JBAMYA010045094.1, read on the forward strand.
ATCACCTTTTTGTGGTCTCGGTTCTGTCTCGGTCTCTCGGCCTCATAATGTCTCAGACTGGCTGAGCAGTCTTGAAGGGATCTGTAAGCTATATGTTCAGGCAGGCATGTTTTTTTTTGTTTGTTTGTTTGTTTTTATCTCATTATACGCCCCCTTCAGCTGGTACCAATCACATGAATTTTGTGACACAGACAATGTTGGCCCTCATCCTCTCACACCCTCACTCCCCCCCTCCCCCCTCTAAAGCACGGTAACGGATCCATGAAGGAGGACGCAAAATGTTAGCAAATTCATCAGTGGTCGGGTTTGGTTTTACAGACCACAAGGAGTTTGTTTGCCACACAACAGTACTGTGTTGCTGCACACAGTCTGTCAATCTGTTTTTAATATTTAAAATTCATGTTGCATCTACAAATTAAGTACAATTTAAATCCATCCATCCATCCATTAACTCCCGCTTTTCTGATGTCGGGTCGCAGGGGCAGCAGCTTGAGCAGCAATCCCCATCCATCTCCTCCAGTTCTTCTGGAGTAATACTGAGGCGTTCCCAGGCCAGCTGAGAGACATAATCTTTCCAGCGTGTTCTGGGTCTGTTCCGGAGCCTCCTTCCGGTTGGACATGCCCAGAACACCTCTCGAGGGCGTCCAGGGTGCATCCTCACTAGATGCCTGTACCACCTCAACTGGCTCCTCTCGATGTGAAGGAGCAACAGCCTGACACTGAGTTCCTCCCAGATGACTGAACCTCTCACCTTATCTCGAAGCGAGAGCCCAGCCACCCTACGGAGGAAACGCATTTCTGTCGCTTGTATCCAAGATCTCATTTCTTCGGTCACTACCCACAGTTCATGACTATAGGTGAGGGTGGGAACAAAGACTGACCAGTAAACAGAGAGAGCACAACCTGAATGAATATTAAATATGTTACTGATTTAAATTGTTACTTACAGTTTAAATCTGTTACATATTTACGATTCATTAGACTTTTTTGAGGTGGAAGGTGGTGTTGGAGTCTTGCTATTTTATTAGATGATTTTGGGACTAGTTAATAGTCATGTCAGTCCTTAACAGCATTTTGAGTCAATCCTCAAATAGTGTATAAATAGCGGTTATGCATTTGCCACATATTTGATCTCAGCTAATTGATGAGAACATTTATAGCGAGTTCACACACACACACACACACATGCTCTGTCTCTGGATTATTGAGCCTGTAGTTGAATACAGTCTCATATTTATACTAAGCAGCTGAACCCAGTATGATACTTATGTTCTACAACTCATGCAAGATGGCAAAAAAACTAGTTTGTTTCTTTGGTCTCAGTCTTGGTCTTGAGCTGAACTAGTCTTGGTCTCAACTTGGTCTGTCTTGGTCTTGGTCTTGTCTTGGTCTTGATACTTTCTGGTCTTGGTAGTGTCTTGGTCTCGGTTTAGCCAGTCTTGACTACAGGTCTACTTATTTGTAACATCAAAGATAAGAAAGATGTGTTTTACCCAAAAAACAAAAAAAAACATGAAAAGAAAAAATAGCCTTAAAAAAGCTGAGATTTTATGTTTTAAAAAAATAAAATGCAAATTTATCTGAAAATGTGATTTTATAACAAAAAAGTCACAATTTTATTAAAGAAAGTCATCATTCTACCTTAAATAATTTTTATTTTTGGGGGGAACAAAAAAGTTGTTATTTTAAGTGGGGTTATATTTTAGGTTTATTTTTTATATTTAGGTTGTTTTTTTATACAGTTAATACTAGACGTTTACATCCACTCTATAATAGGATGCATCATTTTTTTCCCACAGTCTGAAATTAAATGAGACTAAAGTTTTCCTGTTTTAGGTCAGTTAGGATTACTAAAATTATTTCTATTTGCGAAATGTCAGAATAATGAGAGAGAAAATGTTTATGCCAAGTTAATTAGAGGCACATCAGTGTATTTGAAGACATACCTCAAACACACTGGTAAAATCATAAGACATCAGCCAAGATATCAGGAAGAGAATTGCGGACCTCCACCAGTCTGGTTCGTTCTTGGCTCCAGTTTCCAGATGTCTGAAGGTTCCACGTTCATCTGTTCCAACAATTCTATTCCAGTAGAGACACCATGAATGTCCACCATCATAGACCTCAGGAAGGAGACAGTTCTGTGTCCCAGAGATGAAGCTGCTTTGGTGGTAAGTAATCCTATCAACCCCAGAACAAAAGCTAAACATCTGCTGAAAATGCTGCTGAAGCTGGTAAGAGAGTGAAACCAGTCTTGGACCCACATAGACTGGAACACCACTCAGCCAGGAAGAAGACATTAGTCCAAAAGAAACAGAAAAAAATACAAATTACAATTTATAATTGCACACAGAGACAAAGACCTTCATGGTCTGATGAACTAAAACTGAGTTGTTTGGTCATAATAACCATCATTACATTTGGAGGAAAAAGCCTGAGAAGATCATCTAACTGTGAAGTACGGTGGTGGCAGCATCATGATGTGTTCACTGAATAGATGACACAGTGAGGAAAGAATATTATTGATGCAACATCTCAAGACATCAGCCAGGAAGTTAAAGTTTTGAAATAGGTCTTTAGATGAACATTATTACACTTACAAAGTGATAAATGCCTTCTAGTTCCCTTTATTTTCACAGACTTCTCAAATACATAAACTGAAATAGGCTTGTAATCCAAGAAAACAAAGACTGCTGTCGTTGCAGCTGCACCAGGATCAGTGCTCCATTCACCGAACATGCCAGCAGAGATTTGAACAATAATCAGTGATAAACAGTGACATGAACTGTCAGAACCAGTGCTGAATCTTAGACCAGTTAAAAACACTTCAAAATAATTTAAAGCCAGTATTCACCTCCAACATTAGTGTATGTGATGGTTTTTCAGGGGGGTCTGGTGTGTTTCTTGAAAAAGCAGCAGCAGAGACACATGGTGTTCACGTGATGTTTAATCCCTGGATTAGGAGGACTTTCTTAAAGTAACAGGAACAAAATCAGTCTGTGGGAGGGGCCTGAAAAAAATGGAAATGAAGTTCTAACCTTTCTAGGATGTGTTTTTCCGGATGTTTTGGTTGCTATTCTTTTGCTATTCTACTGGTAATTGTGTAAATGGATTTTGTGTTTGAGATCCTAAATATTATTTTAAAACCCAATTTCCTTTCACTTCTTTGTGTAGTTTGTTTCTATTGTGTGAAAAATGAGAAGAGTCCTGTCAAATAAACCTCAGTAACTTTTGGATTAACTTTGACCTTTGAAGTTGCACATGATGTGTGTTTGACTCCTTGCGGATTAAAAGGTTAATAGGAAGGAATATCCTTAGAGGAAATTTTACAGCTTTGAGTTCTTACGAGGTTTTCCTTAAACCGGGCAGGTCCAGAGGTCCCTGATCTCATGAAGGTCTCCGCTTGTCAATTCATCCTCCAGGAAGCAGGAGGTGTTTTATCATCTGCTCGTACTCTGACAACTGAGATGTAAGAAATTTGAAAATAATAAACTAAACATCAGAGAAGAAACTGCATTGGCAGGTAATGCTCAACAGACGGCATGGATGGACACTCAGGACCAGCAGTTGAACATCTGGGGTACAGAGGTGCTCCTTCACAGTCGCATGTCCACAGTTACACAATCTGTTGTCAACTAATACAACCATGATACATCCCTCCTCCCAGGGTTCTCACACTCCCCATGACGATCGAGAGGGGGCTCCCCATTCTTCTCCTGCTCTTCATCCTTTATCCCCTGTTCAACCCAGCTCCATTTAAGCTCTTTGGGTTGTTGTTTTGTTTTTGTTTTTTTAATCATTAGTCAGTCTAGGGCAGCACGGTGGCTTGGTGGTCAGCACTATTGCCTCACAGCGAGAAGGTTCCTGGTTCGAGCCTCCATAGGGGCCTTTCTGTGCGGAGTTTGCATGTTCTCCCCGTGCTTGCGTTGGTTCTCACCGGGTACTCCGGCTTCCTCCCACAGACCAAAGACATGCTCCTTATGTTAATTGGTGTTCCTAAATTGTCCCTAGGTGAGAGTGTGTGAATGGTTGTGTGTCTATATGTGTCCCTACAATGGACTGGTGACCTGTCCAGGGTGTACCCCTGCCTTTCCCCCGAAGTGAGCTGGGACAGGCTCCAGCAGACCCCCGTGACCCTGCACAGGACATAGCGGGTATAGATGATGGATGGATGGATTAGTCAGTCTGCATGATGGAAATCATAGCAAATGTTGAAGAGTGCCAGAACTGTCAGCAGACATCCTCCAGGGTGAACAGCATCCAAACCAGCATAGAAAAATATTAGTTTAAATGGGAAAAAATCTGAAGCAGCTACAATGAGAGTGACTCTGACAGACCAACTCTTAACAGGCTGCCATTCAAGAATTTATAGAGGTAGGGTACTTACCCCATACTGGGTATCCTGAGCCCACATCAGGATGAATCCATGTGGAACATTTGGCCTGAACAACACCAATTCATTAATTAAAAAATAAAATAAAATAAAAAACGTTAACCAGGCCAGCCTGGCCCTGTGTGAAGAAGTAATCCCCTTTGTTAAAGAATGAACTAACTGACTTAGTAGCCAAATCCTCTCTCTCACACACACTTTAAAATAGCAAAGTCAAAACCCAAACAAATAAAAACATTTTAATATTTTACTGTAGGCCTATGGAGTAAGGAGGACTTAAAAACACTTGACAGTATGGTAAGCTTTTTCTTTTAATGGAAACATTGATAAACATCCATACAAGCCTCTAAGGTCAGCTTGCTCAAAATCATCATCACTGGACACTTTCCTGATTTTCTGTGTGATAACTGACAGATATTTAAATCATGCTGAAGTGTTTCAGCCAACCACAAGAATGTGAGGAATTTCATTGGGGTAATTTATTGTTTGTCCTGTCCCGTTCCAAGCGACGTTCTTGATGTGTGTGGACCAGTTGTGGAAAACATCCCAGTGCATTAAATCAGACGCACCGATCCCCATAGCGACCCACTGCACTTTGGAAGTAGATGTGCATGCGCACGCACGTCCTGCTAAATGAAATCTCCGGTCATTAGCTCTAAGCACTCTCTTTTCTGAGCTTTTCTGTATCATAAATAACACACACACAAACAACTGCTTACTCTCCTACTAATTGTAAATAGAAAATTTTGCAACAAAATACATTAAATGTGTAGCTTCCAAGGCTGGAGAGGAGACCACCAGACTCTCGCCGAGGAGAGGGGGAGAGAAGCAGAAGAGAGGGAGATGTTGGCCAAGGCTCCATCCAGCATGAACTAAAACACAGTACGGACAGTTCAGGAATAATTCGGAATGAGTTAAAAGGAATTTTTAAACAAACAGAGTAGTTTTCAAGGCTGCACAGGGCTAGGGGATCTATTTTCTGGCCCAGAGTGCGGCTCTGACTGGTTCTGAATGAGAGCTTTATAGCAGGCAGCCTCTCCCCCATCTTCATGGTACTGCGTACCGCAACTGAGTCTTTTAGTGGTACGCAGTACCGAACAGTACCGAACAGTACCGAACAGTAATGGACAGTACTGGACAGTACCAGCTTACTTTCACCCCTGCTGACAACATGTGTAAACTAAAAGATTTCAGCCACAGCATTGTAGCATCTGGGAGGAGATGGAGAGGAGCCGGCTGACATGGTTCATCTGGTTAGGATACCTCCTAGACCTCTCCCAGCAGAGGTGTTTCAGATATGTCTAACCAGAAGGAGACCCAGGACACACTGGAGATCCCGGTACTGGGATCACCTCTGTATAAACAAGAGGAGGAGGGAGGGAGGGAGAGAATGAGGGGGAGGTCTAGTCTCTGCTTAGACTGATTATATTTATGGATGGATGGATGGATTATGATGGATGGATGGATGGATGGATGGATTATGATGGATGGATGGATGGATGGATGGACAGATCTTGTGGATTCAAGGATTTCTGTGGCACTCTGCACTCTGTCCCTTTGTGATGTGGTCTCTTATCTGCTTGGTGTTGGACTTTATTTTTTAGTGAAAATGATCTTGACAGGATTAAATCTCAGATGTTCTTCCTTCGTTTGGTTTGTTGCATGTGTGTGCTGTATGATGGCTAGTATGATTTAAGACGGCTTGAATGACTGCTGGCTCGTCTTCACTTCAGGTTAGCATTTTGGTCAGCACATGCTAACTGACTGATTGGTTTCCAGTCAGGTCTCAGGTGGAAGAGTCTTCTAATTTCTTGTTGTCCCCTGAGCCAACTGTCCAATTAAAGCTAACTCATTGGAATAGCCTCACTTCATGCAGTCTCCATCTTGTCCACACTACCTGACCTATTTGTGTCTTTCCTTCACTCCAGATTCCTCAGATCAGCTATGCATCCACTGCCCCTGAGCTTAGCGACGATCGCCGTTATGACTTCTTCTCCCGGGTCGTCCCTCCAGACAGCTTCCAGGCCCAGGCCATGGTGGACATCGTCAAGGCCATGGGCTGGAACTACGTGTCTACGGTGGCGTCGGAGGGCAGCTATGGGGAGAAAGGTGTGGACGCCTTCATGCAGCTATCCAGAGAGGCAGGTAAGACTTCTGACGGAGGCTCGGAGATGATCTGGTAACCTGACGTTGCTTCATCTTGAGTAAAGGAGATGAAAGAGGCTTTCAGCTGAGCTTCTTCTGAAGCCTGAAAGAGTTTCTGCTGTCTATGGAGTCTGAGAGAAGGAAGATTTCAGCAGCAACAGCAGCTCTTTCTGCTCTAGTGAGCAAACGACCAAAGACAGATCTTCTATTCAGAAGTTCAAATGTCTGCCCTCAAGATCAGAAAATGTCGTTTTTAAAGGTCCCCGGTTCAAAACAAACAAAAATGGCTTATTTTCTGAAAATCAAAATGACTTCAAGAGGCGTTAATGAGGGAACACAGTTCTGTTGATTACGCTCTCAACAATCTCGCTGACATTTTGAGCGATCTGATGACTCTCCCCAGCTCACCAGTTCTGATGACATTTATAAGCTACGGTTTTTAGAGGATTAGTGAAAGGACACAGCACCGAGGACGCCAACGAGTCCAAACGGTTGCCCCATATTACCACCTGGACGAGCATCGCTGATCTGTGGTGGCTCCTGATTGGATGAAACGAACCTCACAGCAGTCCCACAGAGACACAGAGGAGAGGTCTTTATCTGTGCTGCAGGGCTCTTTTGAAGGAACGTTCTGGAAAATCCTCAGCCTCCATCTCCCACAGAGGAGCTGTTTTTGATGGAAATGTCAGAGTAAATAATGGAGGCAGTGGTTAGAAGTCACTGTCGGCGCAGGAGCACGAGCAGAAAAGCATCTAAAATTCATTTAAACAACACGTCTGCTGTCTTCAATGACACCCGTCCAACTGAAAGTGAATAAATTCAGGTGACAGTCTCAGCTCAGGTAACCTACTGGACATCAAATATTAAATATGCAATATCATCTCATAGATCTTCGTTGTTAATCTAAAGGGATGTTTTTCAGTGCTGAGCAGTCCCGTGCACAGGTAGACTCCAGGAAGAGTTCTCTGCAGAACGAAAGTTGAGCAGCTGTTTCACGTGAAGATGATTCTGATTTTGTGAATGGTGCGAGTATAAATAGTTTTCATGAAAAAGTTTGGTAAATTTGAGATTTTGTGTTTAAAAAAAACAAAACCTTGTTTTTATGACAAAAGTGTCAATATTCCGAAATTCCCAATTTTACAACAAAAACATGGACAAAGTTGCTATTAAATGAAATTCAGTATTTTTATTTCTTTATTTTTTTCAACATTGTCTACCTCCCTATAATACAAATCTAAGCCTACTGCTAGAAAGTTTACAGTTCCTGAGCAGGTCTAGCTACCCTCTAGATCAGGACTTGCACCGTGTTTTCAAGACAGGCGTGATCCAGGTTTCAAAAGCCTCATAATCCCCCCACTCCTTCATGAAGTGCTTTTTATATTCCCCCACTTCAATGTGCTTCAAAATCAGTCCACCTTTACCAGGCAGGTTGTGTGCCTATGGCAGTGTGGCGAGAGTAGCCTTTCCATCTTTCTAAAATAACTAATCTTTATCCGATCTAAGCCAAGTGCAAAGATGTTGACGTTAGTCTGCCAGTGCTGGTGTCAGTAAACAATCAATAATTGAGAGTATATCTATTTAAAAGCTGAAAGTTAGGGAATTCTTTAACATATTTTTGTGTGCGCCAAATTGTGCTGTAGCTATAACTTTCCAGTTGCATTCACTTTAGCCTAAACACTGCACGACAAGCCAACAAAAGTCTTGGAAAAGCATCATGTTTCCATGACAACCGGTCTAAAGCAAGAGCCGGAAAAGCATGGAAATACAACACTTGTTGACCCACTGTTGGACAGTTTTTCTTTCTGTAATATTTGTTTGTATCACTCTAGACGAGCTAAACAGCTTGTAAACAAAGCGGCTAGCAGTCATTTGTCAACTGCTGGCATTACATTATTTTGTCATGTTCACGTGCTCCACAACAACTCACGACCCTGGACCGTGTGGTCATTGTGTTCAGGCTGGTCCTAGTAGAACTGCAATCATGACAGAAGCTCCTTCATGCAATATAAATAGTGCCAGTCTGAAAATCCCCTCAGAAGGTTTTAGTTATACTAGTCTGAAATGGCTGATTGGTGTTAAAACAAAAAACACCCAAACTCATTAAAAGTAGAACAAATTTAATCTGCCTGCTGAAGGCTTTTGTTCCAGTCAAAAGCAGCCCAACTAGATGGGCTTCTTTTGAATAATTAACAATGTACCAGGTGGTAAATATGTTTGCTTCTACTGTAAAGTTGGACATTTTACCATATCACTGACTGTTGGAGCCAAACCCTGGTGGTCAGTAGAAGAACACCATCTGTTATCAGTTTGCCCCTTGTCTGTGGTCGAATGACATTGTTGACCTACAGTGTGTGTTACTCAGTGTGTTTGTTTCTGCGTTCATTCAGCAGCAGACAACTGAGGAGCTGCATGGTGTTTGATGCAGTGTCTAGTTTGTTGATTTGATTCCCCAGGAGTCCATCAGTCAGCCGGTTGTTTTAGTCTTTTCTGCTGCCGAGAACGCAGAGAGGAGACGTTTACTTCACTGTGACGATGGAGAGGAGCTGGAGCTGGTTTGACTTTATCAGACGAAGAAATGTTGCTGCAGGAGTTACAGCCAGTCTGAACGGATGCAGAGAGAGATCCATCTGGAGGGAACGAGTCACGACAGATTATTTAAGGGCCACATGAATATCTGTAAGATTCATGGTAGAAGAAGAAATAAACATTCCTCCAAGACACGTCTTTAAAAGCAACCACAAGGAGTGGATGTTAGCTTTTAACTCCTTCAGAATCTGAACTGTTGAGATTCCTGCTTTTAAGCGACGCTGCTCATTTAAAACGAGTGGCTAACACCAGCTGAAAAAAGTACTGACATCTAACTGAGACTGTTAGCTGCTGTTAAGTAGCTAAACTCGCACTACCACTACAATCAAACTGCTAAGGCTAGGGCTAGTTAAAATCTGTCAGAGCAAACATTAAATAACTAACTAGTGTTAAAACTATGTATAACTAGTGTTAGCTAAAAGATAGTGAACAGTACTGTTCACTCGCACTGCACTAGAACTTATAACCATATCTCTAGCTAGCATAGCTGTTGTGTAACTAATGAGGTTAGTGTCTGCTAACACTAGAGAACACCAAACATTCGCTACACAAGTCATAGCCATGGTGCAAAAGTATTTTGTGATTTTATGACAAGAAAGTGAATTAATGCAAAAAAAATATATACCTTTTAAAAAAAGAAAAAAAGGTGCAACATTGTGAAATTTGCAAATTTAAAACAAAAGTTTTTGAATTAAAGTCATTGTCAGGCTCAAAGCTGACACAAGTGCAGAACCTTTAGAAAAAGGATTTAATCTGCAAACAAAACTTGCGTGGAGACGCACGCAAAGACAAAGAGTCAACAGTGTAAATAATCTCACAGGAACTGTAGGATGAACAATACTACACATTGTAGTTGGGTCTGTGCAGGGTATAAGTAGACTGACGACCAGGTGAAACAGATGACGATGATGAGGGCACAGGTGCAGTCCATGATGAGGAGAACTGAGGGATTCTGGGAGTTGTAGTGTTGGAACCAGTGATCAGAAGGCTGGCGACACTGACCGAGGTAGCGGGGAATGAGCGGGCATGACAGTCATAAAGTTGCAATTATACAAAATTCACAATTTTTCAGCAGAGCCACAACTTTACATTGAAAAAGTGCAATTGTGTGAAAGTCAATGAAGTTGCAATTATGCAAAATTAGCAATAAAGTCCTCATTTTTTGAAAAAGATTTCACAGTAAAGATTTGCATTAAATCTTACAAAGGTTGTTTTGTTATTTTATGAAAAGTTGGTGAATGTACACCAATAAAAAACGTTAGGATTTTTAATACGTAAAGTACCACTATTACAAAATTCCCATTCTTTCAACGTAGCCATAATTATAGATTATTAAAGATGCAATTTTGTGAAAGTCAGTACTTTATGACAAGAAAAGCTGTGGTCATGGGAGAAGAGCAATTATACAACCAAAATAATGTGATTTTTCTTTTTTCAACAAAAACATAGAATTCTTTGAAAGTGATGACTGCACCGCAAAAAAATCTTGATTTTTAAGACACAAAGTTGCAATTTTGTAACATTTTACAACATAAATTTATAATTATGTGTTAAAAGTTATATCATGACCCACTGAGCTATGGGCAGTACGTTTTGTTGCAGTTCTTCCACTGAACTCTAGGTGCTGTTCCAAAAACAGAGTAAATCTTCATTGACCTCCATGTTAAAAGTGTCAACTTTGTAGCAGAATTAAACATATTCACAGTCTGGTACAAAAATCCTCTTGTTTTTGTTTTTCATGTGTGGTTACACATGAATTTATATTGCACAATAAAGCTGACCAATCAGATGCCAGGTCGTAATATGACATGCTTTACTGACAGGTAGCCATTGTTGTCATTTATTTTACCTCTTGCTACTTGTCCCCGCCCTCCCTGGTTTCCAGTCTGCTCACTGTCTATAAAGGTCATTTGATCCAACAAAACTTTCTTTTTAAAATCATATATCATCTAAGTGTGTCATTTTCATTAGCTTCTGCTCCTGCCCCCAAAAATGCCTGTGCATGTACCTGCTCCTCGTGGATGTTCACTAGAGTCATATCATGTTCCAGGTGTGTTTTCACTCGTTATCCGACTGCAGCGACCGGAGTCTGACGACTGAATTCTCCCCGCAGATCCGGCAGTCGTCAGGGCGACGTAGTGAGTCATCGTGTCGGCAGCAGATAGTCGTGACTCTTCAGATTCCAGCTGCTGGATCTCGTTAGTTTAACACCTTAAAGAAGCTCTGAGGTGTGCATGTGTGTTACACCTGATGAGTTGCTCTGAGAACGAAGCTCATAACGAGCTGTCAGGAGGAAGTCTCACGCTGTGGAGGCAAACCACATTAAAACACAGCACCGTGCCCACGCTGAGGCCAGATTTACACAGAAACACAGCAACTGGGGGCTGAACGACAGAGGAACCTGTATGAAACCTGGATAAAAGATGTAGGAATGCATCATTTGATGTCTCATTAATAAAAACTGTCCAGAAGTAACGTGTTTCTGACAGAATTTTAGTTTCTAAAGTCTGAGAAACCACCAAGACCAGCCGGTAGATGTCTACTACCAGATGTAGTGTCCAATTTCATTATTAGTGATCAGATCTAATTTATTTAATATTCATCTTTATCCTTTTATCTTCTTGTAGCCACTGCTCTCTGCTGCTACTACCAGCTTCTGTGTCAGTTAGCTGCAAGTCCTTCTTCATCGTAATGCCTGTCAGTTGCCGTTGTGTAAATGTGCTACACAAATAAACCTGCCTTGCCTATGTCAGAGAGCTCACTAGCCAGTGTAAACAGGCCCTTAGACAGCAGCCTTTGACTTGGCTGCAGTAGAAGGTGGCTACTGACCAGCAGCTCTGGGTTGCTGTGGAAACAACCTTTGCAGACCACTGCAATTAGCCCCACAGTCAGACCAGAATAATCCCAGGAGTGAAGGCCAACGACGAGTTTGTGGCCCCTAGTCTTTAGCTGAGGGTGAAGTTTGTCAGTTCCCTGGGTAAGTGGTCCTGGCTTCGGACCATTCCAGGACTTTTCTGGGTTGACCCGACAACCAGCCAGTGGATAGCTGATCACACTCAGCCTCACAACCTCAAAGCTGCTGGGTGACCAGTGACCTCCTCTATGGCTCCAGTAGACCCAGTATCAGCTCCAGCAGAAGGTTCCTTCAGCAGTGACATGTGAATTGAAGATGTAAGTGATGGTGTAAGTGAAGATGTTCAGTGACTAGCACTGGTTTTCTAGTCTCTGACGCTCAAGTTGAAACCTGAAAAAAATGAAAAATTGCCATATTCTGATGGAGGCTATGCTGTGACCCCGACACACAATTCAATTCATCTGCCTCATTCAAAGTCCAGGAAGAGCGATGATCACAACAATTTCAGTGAGGGTTGTGGTAAGACCAGGTTGTACGGTAGGTAAGATAGTTAACTTACAACTGAGTTAAGATGGGCATGTTGCAACCCTCTTGATTTAAAAGAAAAAGAAAAAATTGGCATTGAATAGACTAGTTAGTTACAATTGCATTCAGAGGGGTCACACATACATCTCCCCCTTGAGGATTAATAAAGTATATCTTATTTTATCTTATCTTAAATGACACAGGAAATCACATTTGCTTGATTCCCCAGTTTAACTTCCAATGGAAAGAGTTCAACCAAGAGCTTAAAAAAATTATATATGAAAAAAACTGATGGGAAATCCATGAGATGTCCTTTTTCAGTTCCTTATGCTGTTCTCACTGTATGATTTTTACAGTCTTATAAGATTAACTCAAGTCACATTACACGACATGAAATCAGTAACTCAGTAAATCATTAATTATTTTACAGCATGTTACACTGTGTGGTTGAACATACTTTGAATCATGGCAGAGATGGCCAAAATCATACAATGTGAATCCTACATTAGTCCTCTTCTGTTCCTGGCGTCTTGTTCAAATTTGTATTTTTTTGAAGTTTGGATGAACCAGTATCATCTCAGAAAGTGCTGATGATGAGAAACTGTGGTCCAGCATCCTGTTGGATGTACTTCCTGTTCAGGGGGCAGGTGGTGGTGGTTACTGGATGTAACTGGAGTTCTGTGGTTCTGTAATCCCTCGGACCAAGAACAGATTTCTGGGCTTATTTCTGTGGATTTTCTTGCATTAAAAAACCATTCTGTGAAAACTGGAAGCTCGTGGCCTAAAATCAACTCATTGTGATGGGTGGAAAAGAGCTCTGTTAATGTTCAGCACGTCACTGGATTGGATCATCTGGAACTCTGCTATTGAGACACGACTGTTTTTGTTCATTGGGTTGTCCGCAGGGTTCATTAATGAGTCACTTTCTGTTTGTGTTGCTGCCACATCGACTGCATTGTTTCATTCACAACAACCTGGTAACTTGTGATCCTGCTGACATGTCACCACAGCATTACCATGGCAACAGAGCTGGAAACCTGAAGTTACCCTTCCACTTCTAACTGGCTTCATTCAACAACCAACATAAAGACCTCCAAAAGCAATGTAAATCCAATTAACGGGAAATGCTGATTCAGAGAGGACTGTTCACATCCGAGCAGCAGCAGAATAAAAGATAAACACAATTCTAATTTAACATATTCATATTAATTAGTGTTCGAGATTTCTGCTTCAAAAATAGCAAATCTAAAACTGATGAACTCACTTTCTCATATAAGATTAGAAAACAGCAGAAGAAACAGCATCACAGTAATCAGTAAGGGTTGGCAAGCATTTTAAATACATTTTCTGCACACAAACATGTGCAACTTTGTTCTTGTATGCACTTTGTATTTGCCCTAGACTACAGACCTTATTTTTAGATCGG
>JBAMYA010045095.1:0-11963 GCA_037176975.1 Arrhamphus sclerolepis
TCTGCTGGAGCCTATCCCAGCTCACCTCGGGCGAAAGGCAGGGGTACACCCTGGACAGGTCGCCAGTCCATCGCAGCCCATAAATCATAGACAAATTCAATTTAATATATTCTATAGGACGTACTACACTCCTACAGGTTACATAAAAGTGGCAGTAAAACCTCCTCCTAGTGTCAGAGATGTGGGGCGACTGATGGGGATCTCCTACACATGCTGTGGAGTTCCCCAGTTAAAGAAGAACTTTGGAAACATGCTACTGAAATAATCTCAGGGGTTACTGGAAATCAGATTGAGCAGGATCCCAAAATATGGATTCTAGACACAACATTCCTTAATGTAACCTACTATAAGAAATACTTTATCCTACTTCCAAGCACTGCAAAAAGTCACCATCAGCAAGACAATGGACTGAAGAGCTGGTTTCTCACTGCATTTTCTCCAACATGAAGGGGAGACGGGCAGCAGTATCTGGGGTCCCTTGGTAGATGTCCTACCTTCTCTGGATTTGGCTGATCAGGTCGTGATGTGAACCTTCTTGGATGAGCTCCAAAGTGGTCCGTAAGTGCTACATGGCATGTGATCTCTCGATTATCTGCTGATGCACATACAGTCGGTACAAACTGCTTATATGACTTTGGAACATGAATGTATGACAGTGAGAGACATGCGGGGGAGAAGGGTGGGGGTGGGAAAAGTTGTTGATTTTTCTGTTTGTATGGGTGTTATTGTTTGTTTGTTTGTTTGTTTGTCTTTCCTCTGATGCTCAAACTATCCTTCTATGGTGCATAAAAGGTCACATGTTGGTCATGTCCCTGCAGGAAATGTGTTGTTCTTTATTGCTTCTTTACAATGTATCAAAATGAATAAAAATAAATCTTGACAAAAAGAAATTCCTGCACTGTTGTTATTATTATTACTGGTTGTTGATACTTTCAGGTGAGTGGCGACAAAAATAGATGTTAGGTGCTCAAAATAATCTTTCTTTAAGCAGATGTGGACGTGCACGTGTGTCCAGTATGGTCTTAAAGCAACAGCAGCTGCTGGACTGCTCACATCCACACAGCCTCTGCCAGCGTTCACATCTGTCAACATCTGCTCTGGTTCACTTCACGCGTTGCTGCTGCTGCAAATGTCCTGCTTCCTGGCTCGACTTGTTCTCACGTCCTTAATCTTCTGTGTTCATCGAACTTCTTCTTTCAGAACGGTCTCTGCTAACTCGTGAATGCGGTACAACACGGACTGAATCACCTGCCACGTACAGGTGCGCTAGTTTCATCTACGAGGAGATGCTTGACAGGTGCACTCAAGAAGAGCTCCTGCTGAAAGTGTTGAGAAAAATGACACCAGGAGATAGTGTGGAGGAGATAATCATGAAGAAGAGGTTAATGAAGAGCCGTTCTCTGGTGGGATCATCAGCATGCTCAGCAGTTTTAATATTCTGCCCATTAGATAATGAACGATTGTGAAACTGTTGGCTTGGCAATGCAGGAAACAAAAAGAAATTGTTGCCCAGGTTTGTGGTTTGTGGCTTTGCTCTCTGTCTAAACTAAGCAATTAGCAGAATAATTGTTCTCTAATTACTGGGACTTGTGATTATTTTTTTCTGCTTTCCAAAGGTCACGATAAAATACAAACGTGACAAAAAAAACAGCTTTTCCATTTTCATAACTTCCTACACTTAGTACTTCCTCTCATTCCAAAAATGGAAAAATTAACATGGAACCAAAAAGCAGCAGCAGCAGCTCCCCATGTCCACGTCCACGTCCACGTCCACAGAGCCTCCATCTCTTCTCGCCTCTGTTCTCATTTCATATGATTTTCCTTCCACCTCTCCACACTTCTCCTCAGCTCCTTTCCTATCCTCCTCTCCTCTCCTTTCTTCCCATCCAGTCTGCACTAGAACATTCTGCTATGATCAATCAGATTACATAAGAGCACTGCAGTGAGAAGCAGCGAAGTGAGTGGCGCCATGCAATACCACTTTCCTTTTTTGCACATCTGCTTCTCGCCCCGACATGCTCCTGCTCACCTGTTCCTCTTCACACATCCACGTACAGCAAGGCTCATTCGACTTGAGAAAAAAAAAAATGCACATATTTGACTTTAGAAAAAGGAAAAATTCAGCGAGAGAGCACAAAGAGGCTATAAAATACCTCAAAGCTCCGCTCCTGAATACCAATTACTCCACCGCTAGCTGTGTAGCTGCTGTTCAGAGGAACCGACGAACTGAAGAAAAAACAACAAAACTAAATTCATTTTTGTGTATGTCCCAGCATGCAGGTGTACCCACGACACTCGTGATGGCAAAAAGGGTGGGATGATATCTATAATCTATAATCTGTAATCTGTAATCCTAGACCCACAACATGGTCAGCATCAGTAACATTTTTGCCTCTGAGGAAAATTATCAATCATCAGTTACTGTCCTCCACGCGCACACGTCCTCAGGTGGTGTCAGTATGGGACAACTGGTCCTGGTGCATTTTAAGATGAGATGAGCCCCCCCCGGTTGCGATGTCTCACTGTAGGGACATGGAGACCCCCAGACTCTTTGCGATGTCTCACTGTGGGGACATGGAGACCCCCAGACTCTTTGCGATGTCTCACTGTGGGGACAGACTCGTTGTGATGTGTCACTGTGGGGACGTGGAGACCCCCAGACTCGTTTTGATGTCTCACTGTGGGGACATGGAGACTCCCAGACTCGTTGCGATGTCTCACTATAGGGACATGGAGACCCCCAGACTCGTTGCGATGTCTCACTGTGGGGACATGGAGACCCCCAGACTCGTTGCGATGCCCAGGACAAAGAGCTGGTCATTCCTACGAGAAGCAAACGGATCACACCAGATTCAGCACCATCTCTGTCACCTCCTCCCAAGCTTTATTTCTAAGACTTGTGTCACCACTATTACTATTTTTTTCTCCATATTGATGCGAGGTCTGATCATAGACGGATACGAGCCACTACAGACCCGCCCTACATAGGATTTCATTGGTACGTTCTGCCTAGCCCCAACCTGATTGGCTGGTGTACGCCTTCATGTGTCAGCGATGGACATCTGAATGACGCTGCATCATAGAACAAGCTGCTTATACCACGGTGCCATGCCATGAAGATCACCAGCCAATAAGGACTGGCGTGATGAGATCAGTGCTTCTGAAGAATCCACATGTGGGCGTATCCCTTAGTGAGACTTTGAAACGAGTGGTGTGAATGAGAAGCTTGAATTCTCACAGTACCGGCTTTGACGTGTTCTGATGACAGTCTGGACAGGGATGTTCGTCTTTGCTTGTCACTCATTTCTTAAAAAATAAAATAAATCTGTGATCAGTGTTTACAGGATACCTGCTCTTTGCAAAGAAAACTTTTAAAGCGACACAGCGGAACTTGAAATCCCCCCAAAAACAAGACAAATCACACTTCCACCAAAGCCTGAGCGCATCTGTGTCTGCTGCATTACGACAATTTAAGTTGGGGATTAACCTGGGCTCAGGAAGACGTACGCTAACTAGCTAAGAGAAGCAGAGGGCTACAAGTCTTTCTGACACTTTTGTTTCAATTCTGTAAAGCAATTTGTGTTGCACAAGTAGTAGAAAAGTGCTATACAAATGAAGTTTGATTGATTGATTGATTAAAGTTAGATGGTGCCCTCATCTTGCTAATATAGCATTAGTGAGTCATATACATCGCCTGGAAGGGCATAGCTTTGGTCTTTTATGGATGAGTTATAGAAATTGGTACGGGGGTATTTATTCTCTCACACACACACATGCATGCTCTGCTCCCCTTAAAAACTGCACTCGCTGCCTTTCATTCAGACTGCCTCACGCTGATTGTCCTGCTCTCCTGTTCGAGTTCTCCCTCACACTCAGACTTCTTCTTGTAAAGGTTGTGGTCTTCAAACTTTGCTTTTTGCTGTCAGATTGCTGTGAAGTTCCACCAACTGCTGTAGTACGTATGACGCTGCACGTATGACGCTGCACGTATGACGCTGGCACTGCTGCAGCACGTATGACGCTGTACGTATGACACTGGCACTGCTGCAGCACGTATGACGCTGTACGTATGACGCTGGCACTACTGCAGCACGTATGACGCTGGCACTGCTGCAGCACGTATGACGCTGTACGTATGACGCTGGCACTACTGCAGCTCGTATGACGCTGGCATTGCTGCAGCACGTATGACGCTGCACGTATGACGCTGGCACTACTGCAGCACGTATGACGCTGGCACTGCTGCAGCATGTATGACGCTGGCACTGCTGCAGCACGTATGACGCTGGCACTGCTGCAGCACGTATGACGCTGCACGTATGACGCTGGCACTGCTGCCTCCTGGTGGGCGTCCTTGTTTAACTTCACAGCTCCGGACAATTCCTGATTACTGTCCTACAATTTAGGAACTCTGAATCGTGAACTGATCATCAGGAAGTGTGAAGGCAGACATTATAGCACTTTGTTGGTCTGAGGTATTCAAGTGTGTGCTAACACAATGAAAATGAGGAAAGACATCAGCCAAATCTTACTAATTTTTTGAAGGGGGACCTGACCAGTCCAGACGCTACTTTTGCTGTATCAGACCAAGCATGAAAACAGCATTTAGACCTCCCTCTGACTTTTGCTTTAAAGCCTCTTAACACTTTGGTACAAAAATGTGCCTGTAACAAAAACAAAATGTGCCTGAGTGCATCAAAGGGCCATTAATGTAATGTTTTTTGAAGGTGCATCTAAGGGTTAAGTATAGGTATGGTTTGTTTTTAAGGGTTACCAACAGAGAACTTCTGTCTAAGCCTTGAG
The DNA here is from genome assembly GCA_037176975.1 of Arrhamphus sclerolepis. NCBI lineage: Eukaryota > Metazoa > Chordata > Actinopteri > Beloniformes > Hemiramphidae > Arrhamphus > Arrhamphus sclerolepis. Next base: position 4,804 of record JBAMYA010045095.1, read on the forward strand.
GGAACTGTGCTCCTTCGAAGCGTCTAAATTTAAAATGCATACCTAAAAGTCTCCAAAAGAACACGTGTGCAAACCTCCACACGCAGACTGATACGGTGACGTTACTGTTGCTGAAGGTTAAATGTCACGACTGTTGTGATCTGGTGTTACATTTACCTCATTTTAGGATCTAGCGGACCAGATTATTATAGTTTCATACTACTGTTAAACTATGATGCTTATTGTCCTGACGCTACTAACCCACAACTCTAATTTAATCTAACTGCAACAAAACGCTTTGATTGAAATTCTCATGAGTTGACCAGCTGTACAAAAGAACTATATTCAGCCATTATGTGCAGCTTTGATGTCAACATAACAAAGCCAAACTAGCGACACCAGAAACATCAGCAGCTAGTTTACCAGCACAGTGGAACGCCCAGTTTGCAAACTACATAAATACTGACGTCATTTCTGTTTTCATGGTGTCATTTTTTCAAAAAAGAACATGATCCTGATCCTGTAGATGTTTCAAATGATATTTTAATTGGTTATTATATTATTATTGCTCCTGACGGACCCCTGATATTGCTGAGTGGTGACTATAATAAGTGTTGAATATTTTTGTGTGTGTGTCTATTCTGTGATCTATTCTTTTATTGTCTCATGAATTCTTATACGTTTGTCCTGTTAACTGAGCTGCTGCCAGGACACTCCTGCAAAAGAGATTTTTGATCTCAATGAGGCCATTCCTGGTTAAATAACAAATAAAATAAAATAAAATAAAAAAGCAACCCTACTTTGCTCGTTGTCCCTGAACCTTTGCACAGACGTACTCCGTTTCAACCCTTATATGGGCTGTACTGCAGAGAAAACCAGCTAACTATAAGCTCTACAAGTTAATTAAAAGAATAATAAAAATAAAAAATCTGTCAGATCACTTAGTGCATTCAGGACAGCGGTGCCAAAGTGGGAGCAACGATGTTCTTCTAAAAATGGGAACCCGTCATCACAAGCTGAAGTTGTGACTCATGCCTCATGCTATGTTTGTGTCTCTGCCTTTGAATCTGACAAAGGTCACCTTCAAAGTATGTTTCACTTAAAAGCATGGTCAAGCAGCACAGAGAAGCACACTGTCCCAGCACTCACCTTCTGACCATTTGATCATCTGTAACCCCTCCTTCTCATCTCTCTCTCACCCTGACTTCTTTCATTACATCTTATTTGCACAAACAACCGCAGACAACTCTGTCAAAACATCTGCATACATACAAAAGTGCTTTAACTTTGTATCTGTTGGTCACGTTCCTCACGTTGCTAAGAGTGAAGCTGTAAATTACACATCTGCTGGAAAACACTGAGCTGAAGCATCAATAGAACTGTTCGAAAGGTAAAAAAACAAGTGCAACAAAACACAACTCACACTCCGTTACTTTGTTTGGGTCCACCTCAGTCTGAAAATATGTCATTTAGATTTCCAGGGTGATGTTACCTTGCTGTAGCAGCTTAGAGAAGGATTATCCAGCCTTCCCATCTTTTCTTCCTTCTGCAACATAACATAAACCACCACAACTGCCAGATAAAACAGTTTCATTCCATAGAAGATACACAGCGTAAATCAGCTCATAGAGAGAGGAAGAGGGCAATACATCACCCGCAGAAACTAAAATGTTCAATTGCATTATTGTAAAAAGCAGGACTGGTGGAGGATGGACCCAAAACACAAAAAACTTTTAAATCAAGTTGCAGCCCCACATGGAGAAAATCAGACTGGAGAGGAAAGATGAGCTCTGGTCCTTCCCCGCACGGCAATAATTCAGCTGGAACGAGCTTAGGCAACTTTACATGCCTGGGGGCTGCCCAAAGAAGTGGAGACACAATAAAATAAGAGAGAGATACAGGCTCCTGGCTAAAGCTGCAGCGAGAGAGGGTTAAAAAGATGTAAATAATGGAGAAAATGAAAGGGATTACGCTTTAAACTCTTAAATCCTTGTCCGTTCTCAGACTCTAAACTGAAATAACCCCCTTTAAGAGGTTGTTCTCATTCTGAAAGGGTTAAACTAAACAAATCTGCTAAAATGTTTAAACCAATAGAGCTCTTTTCTCTCTCTTTTTCATTTCTTTGTCCTGGACAAACTCTTTCCTTTTACCTCCTGGTATCCTTTTTGTTTCTAGTGTGTATGGAACAAATAAAAATAAAAAACACAACAAAAACAGGCACTGAGGAGTCCCAAGCTCTGATAAATAGAGAGGGTTGTGTCAGGGAGGCCACCCGGCCTAAAACTATCAGACATTTCCAGCCAGGAACAGTTAACTAACAGACCTCGGTTAGCTGTGACCACCAATGAAATGGTTAAACATCATCAGCAGAACATGAAAAAAGATGAAGGGAGGCAGCAAGGCTGAGGTAAAAGTAGGAAGTGTAGATGTTGGTACAGGGATGGTAAAAGGAGAGCTAGCTAGCATGATGCAGAGAGGGAAGCTGCATAAAGCACCAGAGGAGGATGCAAACTGGATAAATGGGAGAAAACTGGGAGACTGTGAATGGGAATATGAGGAAGGTGATCAGGCATTAGGATAGAAACTGGGGGGGTGATGAGGAAATTTGTCAGTGTTTGAACCCACGACATGAAGGCGAGTTAAACAGGACTTTCTGGACTGATTTGGATGGAAGGACAGAAGGACAGACGGTGGTAGGATGTGTTTGTGCTGAATTCATATTTCAAAAAGAGGAGAGTCCAGGCTGACACATGAGACTGGCTCAAAGAGCAGCTGGAATATATTCCTTACAAAAGTTGCAGTCTGACAGAGATTACAGGGTGGTGACGGGGAGACCGTAGCCAGACACTAGAGGATGGTAGCACGGAGGATGATGAGCAAAAAATCAAATGAAGAAGAAGATGAAGGCTGATGTGTGAACTTCAGGGAGTTCAGACAGGCCTTGGGTGGTAGTGAAGACCTGCTCCATGAGTGGTTAAATACCGCTAATGTGGTCAGGGGAACAGCTAAGAAGATGCTTCCTCTGTCATCTGGGCAGAGGAAAGGAAATAAGGAGACTTGTTGGAGGAAGGAGGATGTTCAGGAGAGCATGTATAGCCATTAGCTAAAAAAATAAAATAAAATAAAACCAATGAGATCATAACAGAGATAAACACATTTTAACCTTGACTAGATTCCACTGAGGTCTTTACAACGTGTTGCTCATTTAACCATTCACACTATTACACACTGTTTCTTTTAAAATTAGCCGCACAGCTGCAACCACTGACCAATGGCTGCCCACGAACACGGGCAGGAGACAGGGAGATCCGGCAGGAGCCAAAGAACGAGGTGGCAGAGCCCGAACGGGAGGCTTAGCTGGGTGATGGGAGGTGGGAGGGAAGGATTTACACTAAACGATAAAACAAAGACATCAAGTTGGGAAGAATCTGCAGCAGGTTTGGGCGATGAAGATGGAACTGTGTCACCATGACAGCAGAGACGTGTGTAGACAGAGTTTCAGGTGGAAGCAGACACTCATCAAGGACCGGCCCTGAGCCCAGACGATGTCACACGGGAATCTCTATGGACGACATTGTTCATAGTCACTGCTGTGTTCAGGAAGGACCTCCTGTTGCAGCAGATCTGAAGAATCCTCTGACTGACGACCCCTGGAGGATGTTCAGGGTTGTCCATGATCTTTTTCATTTTTTATAAAGTATCTTTGCACAATCAGCTCCAGAGGTTCCAGAACAGCCCACAGAAGAGAGCCAGCTTTCTTTATCAGTGTTCACTTTCTCCAAGTCTCTGGTTCTGGTGCTGCTCCTCCAGCAGATGACTGCAGATGGGATGGAAGTCTCCACAACAGACTGATAAGATGGTTGTGAGACCGCCCCTTAACATTTTCTCTGGGAGAGACAAAGATGGATCGGACTCAAATCAAGCACTTCCGCAGTCTAGGTTGGACCTTTAGAGATAAGGTAAGAGATTGTTTAGACCTCTTAAAGGAGAAGACCAAAGAGGAGACTTGTGGATGTGATGAAAGAGGATATGCAGGTGGTTGGTGTAAGAGGGAAAGATGGAAACGTTTAAAGAATAGTTTCTCAACGGGGAGCAAGATTGCTACTGTCGGTAGAATATTAATCAATTAAGAGAAAATTAAACAACTGGCAGGAAGCCAGTGAAAACTCTCGCTGGTGCAGTAGCCTCAGGATCAATGCTTCATTCAGCAAAGCGCTCAGAAAGCTGACATCTGAAGCAGCGGCCATGAGTCTTAATCAGTGACTGACTTTCAGCAGCAGAACGAGAGAGGACCTAAACGCTGGAGACTCTGAGGTGCTGGGAACAAAATCAGAACGAACCTCCAGAAAAACCCAGCAGCAGGACCAGGAGATGAGGACGAGGAAGTGCTGGCTAGACAAACAGATGACCTGACATGGACAAGGGCAAAGAAACAGATGTACGCACGAGAGGCAAGATGCAGAAGTCAATATGCAAAGTAAGATGCCGTTTAAAATAAAACAGGAAGTAATAAATACGGGGAACGAGGAATACAAGACAACAAGGCCCAAACCAGGCTCAGCGAGTCCAAGAGTAATGCTGAACTGCAGATTTCTTAAACACAGCGTTACCTCCAACATTCAGCAGGGAAACATCTCTCATTGTTCAGATGTTTCAGCTGTTTGCTGCAGCGACGTCTCTGAGCTGAAGCCTTCAGCCAACATTTCAGTTCAGTGAACCTGAGATGCAGCCACAGCTCCAATCAAGCGCTGAAGGACCCCATGAGCGAATCCTTGGAACAAATCTTTTTAATGAACCGATTCCAGTGGTTCAGCACACACTGTGAGACCATGGAAAAGGTTCCTGGGTTCATCTAAAACTGAATCTGAGGTAGAAATGTGAACGGACAGCAGCCGATCGTAAACACAGCTAATGAAGCTGAACTTGGTGCTCACGCTCATGATGACGTCAGCGGGGTTTGTTGAGAAAAGGCAGAGAAACACTTCTTCAAAGGAAAACTGGAAGAAAGAAGAAGAAGAACTCTTTACTTCTGTATAAACATCAGCTGCTTCATGTACTCAGCTTCAGACAAACACATTAACGCTGCTCAACCAGGACTAAGTCTGTTTATTAGCTCAAGATCACAAAACAGTTCCATTTCAGTGCTTCGCCACCATTAACTAATTATCATTATAATTATTATTATTAATATCATTATTATTATTATTATTAATATTATTATTATCATTGCTATTATTTTCTATTTAGCAGTAGATCAAAAACAAGTAATTTAAGGTTACCTGTCCAGGAGATAAACTCCATATTTTGTTCTTTTATGTTATTTATCTTATTTACAAGACGGGATGTCAGTTCTGCCCTTACATGGTCGTGTATTTATAAATGTATTACACCACACACACACACACACACACACACACACACACACACGAGTCCCTCCCACTAGCAGACACGGAGTACATGTCTGAAACTATGCAAGAAGTAGACAATAAACACTCCATGGTGGTGAAGATGGCAACAGGACGAGGTCCTTCTCAGAGTCCCCCAGACCTGGACTAGGACCCTCAGAGTCCTCCAGACCAGGACTAGGACCCTCAGAGTCCTCCAGATCAGGACTAGGACCCTCAGAGCCATCCAGACCAGGACTAGGACCCTCACGAGTCCTCAGATCAGGCCTAGGACCCTAAGAGTCCTCCAGACCAGGCCGAGGACCCTCAGAGTCCTCAGACCAGGACTAAGACCCTCAGAGTCCTCAGACCAGTACTAGGACCCTCAGAGTCCTCAGACCAGGCCTAACGGCCACCAGAGCAGCTTCTGTCCCACAGCAGTCAGGAACTGCAGACATGAAGGAACCAGCACTGTCCTTTGAACTTCCTTTCATGTTCCTCGTGTGTGTACAGCAGGTTTATGTGTTTATGGGGGTTTTGGAGCAGTGGAGGACCTGCTGGATGAGCTTCAACCCAGAAGTGGGATAGTTGCTGCTCTAAACACAGCTTCATCACATCGTTGGCATCGCTGCGTCATTACCAGGTTGTTGCTAACGTGCTAATGCAGCGATGACTCGGAGGTTCATGTGTGTTAAAAAGAAAATAAATACAATCAAGGAAAGGAAGTGTTTTTCTTCTCTATTTGAGTCACATATTTGTTGCTGGTTGTTGCTAGGCTACTGTGCTGATGTTTACATTATTTCATGGTGCGTTCCTATTGGTCGGTTCGCTGACAGAGATGGTAGAGGCAGCGACAGGCCGTCAAACTCGGGGACGATTCCTCCAGATTTCTGACACTGCTGACATCTGTAGGAGCCGTCTTTGGTCTCCAGACGGTTTCATCTTTCATCTTTCTCACAGTGAGATGTACCACCAGCGTTTCTGAGCTACGATGGAACATTTTATGAGATACTAGGTTGTCAACTGGACACCGAGGTCTGAGTTTGAGCTTTCAGGACAGCAGCTGTAGTTGGAAGAGAAAGAAGAGAGCAAAACTAATGAGGTTAAATAAGTCTCCTGGCTGCATCTTATGGCCTCAGGCTCCATCATCTCACCACCATGATCACAAATCATCATGATCACAGGACATGAACGCTCCCTCCAAACGTTGTTGTTTTTATGGTGAAATATTTGACCAAATTCAGTAATTTAATTCATTATTTTATGTATTTTGGTTTACTTATATATAATATTATTTTTTATTTAAGTAGAGGCAAAGAGGCAAAGTAATCAGAACATTAAAAACAAAAAGCAGCAGGATCTGTTAGGATGAAAGAATGCTGTATCAAAAGCAATAGTAAGTAAAAACATTGATAAAACAGATAAAACAAAGACCAGGAGGAACAATATAAACAGCTCAGTTACAGCAGAAATACAGGAAAAAAATCAGAATTTTCATTTCTACATTTTAAGTGTTGTAATACTGCTGCACCAACCAGCGCTGCCTCTGATTGGCCAGTTACCATCATTCCTATCTGCTATAAAGTCATTTAAGAACCTGAGCCAGATTGGTCCTAACGGTGGGATGACTAAGACCTCAGGAAACTGCGCCACCTTGTTTAAAGACACCCCCACCCACCAAAAAAAAAAAAAAAAAAAAAAAAAAAAAAAAAAAAGGAGGGGGAACAAACCCGTGCCCCCCAAAACCCAAGTGAAAAACAGAAAAAGATCCTGATCAGGAAAAAGCTTTTTTTCCTT
>JBAMYA010045096.1:0-11963 GCA_037176975.1 Arrhamphus sclerolepis
ATGCAGCGAAGTCCACAGACCAGAAGCCGTTTGTAAATCGAGTTATATTTGTGCATCAGAAATACATGTGTGAATCTTGTCCTGTGCATTTGCGAATCATCTTGTGTATTTACGAATCTTGTCCTGTGCATTTTCAGCATTGTGCTGTGCATTCGTGCCTGTTGAGACTGTTCTAACTCCATACCCTTCTTGCATCTTCCCAGACCTCAGGCAGGCAAGCCCAGACAGAATGGCATTCTTCCACAAGGACTAATCCCACTGGTTCCAAGATGGCACCCTTGGCCTCACAGACCAGCCATTTTTCTTCATGTTGGAAAAGATGATGCTGGAGCAGTTTGTGGCAGGCCTTCTGACCACGACCTCAGAGTGGGTGCGCTGTTGGAGACCTTGGTGTCGGTGATCGCCACGCCCTGCCACCACAGTCACATGTTAAGGACAGTGAGGAGTAGCTGCAGTCCCCATGAAAATTATCGGTCCATTAATGTTCAAAATCCAACTATGTATTGCTGTGTCTGTTTCACTGGAGTTATTGATATAAGATGCCAGGGTTATTAAATCATCAATTGTGAATATTTTTGAGAAGGTAAAGCATTCATTACCCAACCAAGTGGGATTGTTTGCTTCATTTTAATCCACTCAACATGTCACGGTTATTGAAATTCATTTGCTGAGCAGTAGACCCAAGAAATGTACACACAAGAAGCACACAAAAACACATGCTGTGCATTGTCCTGCTGACGTGGACAGAAAGGAGGCCACCGGGAGAAAAGATGTATCCATCGAATTGCAGTCAAATTATTAATAAACATATTAAATCCTTATGGATTCTCCCACTGAGCTGCCAATATGTGGCATTCATGAGGAATTAGCTTTACACAAACTTAATTGGTTGCCTGGGGAAGAAAGAAGCAAACATGAGAAGAGAGAAGAGGCGCTGGATTAGAGGCAATCGATGACAAGCAGAGGAAAGGGAAAAAAAACAATATGAAATGTGGAAACTATGGAGTTGAGAAGACAAGAGTGACCAAAAGATGGTAAAGGATAAAACAGGAGAAAATATAGGGATGTGGGGTACAGAAAGAATAAAAGAACAGATGGAAGTTTAGCCCATGTTTGGCAGAATTTTGGATTAAAGGTCAATCCAGGAAAGTAATGGAAAATTAATAACAAACTGTCCAAATTTTCATGAAAGATTGATTAGAACCTCTTTATCGGCCAGCCACTGCTCTCAGCTGATTATGAGAGGAAAGAAAAAAAATATGGATAATTAATTATAGTTCATTCGAATACTTCCCAAAGTAAAAGTAAGTAGATTTAAACCTATGAACTACATGTGTAAAATATTTGATTAAATCAATTTTATGTATTTTTTACTTTTTATAATTTTACTTCATTGTAACTTATAAAGAGTTCCATGGAAGCAGTGCAGAAATTCTTTCATATTAAATGGGGAACTGTTTTTTATTTTTTTTTCTTCAGGTCTTGTAATCAGGCGTGTCACAGATGAGGTGACCATCAGGAGCCAAGCTGCAGATATCAGCTAATTTAAGTTACTCCATTTAATTGGTGATGAGCGTCTGACGTGCATTTTTCCTCACTGTTGTTCAGTCGTGTTCTGCTCTACGCTGTGTTGGTGTCTTCTACTCTTTCTCTCTCCACCTTCACCTGATCAGTTTGATGTTGCTACATGTATATTGTCGCTCCAACAATCCACACACTTCCTTGTTGAAGCACTCATTACTCTTTTAGTACCCCCCTCCCTTTCTTTTTGGTTATATTTGTTAGCCTAGCTTAGCTTAGTAGATTGTGGTTTCTCCCACTGCCTCTCCAGCTCTCTCCTACTCTGTGTGTCTCATGTTTAGTTATTCCTCTGCCTCTTTTAATAATAGTGGTATTTGTGTTGAAGTGTAACGTTGTTATTTCCCAGAAGGTAATGCTTAATGACCTGGAAGTGCAACTCTGCACTATATAAACTAAATCATTAGCGCCCGTAGGTAGCCAGGCCCCGCTACTGGTCCCTGACCACTTTTTATGCTACGGCTAGGACTCCTGTTTGAACCCCAGCAGCTCCTGGGCAGCCAGGAAACCAGGACAGTTGGGTGACTGTCTGCAACAAGAGACAAAGTCCCAAGCAGAGGTCCATGGTGCATCATCCACCACTGCTTCACCTTAATAACAGATTCTCCCCACTCAGCGACACACCCGCTTTGGTCGCTTCACATTTCTAGACATGGAGTTGCCAGTTACCAGAGTCAGGTGTATCCCTGGGGCCCCAGTGGGCTACATAGATTCAAATTTGTAACTGCTGGTGAAAGCTAAATGTAACTAGTAAAGTTGTAATCCACTTCTGCAGTAATGACATCTGACTGCGCCAGTCTGAGGTCACTAAATTTAATTCTGAGTCAGTGTGTAATTATGTAAAACAAACGTTCTCTGGACCCCTAACTAATGTGATCAATGATGACATGTACAGCCACATGTTATCATTCAGCCGTTGGTTAGAATGATTGTGTCCCGCAAATGATGTGGCACATTCTAATAGGCTCATACCATACCATCTTTATTTATAAAGTGCTTTTGCACAACCACAGGTGAAAACAGGTAAGACAATAAAATACAGCTAAAACTGGAATAAAAAGAGAAAACCAAAAAATAAAATAAATAAATAATAATAACAAAACAAGTTAGATCAAATCAATGTCTCATGCTGGGTTGAAAGCCAGTAAGTAAAAGTATGTTTTCAGGTGTGTTTTAAAAGCCGACACAGCACAAGCCTGTCTGATACCTAAGGACTGTTCCACATCTTAGAGGCAGCACCTGAAAAAGCTCGGTCCTCTCTGAGTTTCCCATTTGATTTTGGTACAGCTGGGAGCAGCTGATCAGCTGACCTGAGCAATCAAGCAGGAACAGGAGACACTGGGACCAAATGCCATCACAGTTTTTGTTGTTAAAATTTAAAAAACTAGGTTCCATCCAGGATTTAACATCATTTAGACATTCAAGTAGGGGTCTAATTGAGTCGTTGTCCTTTCGTTTCAACGGTACATAAATGTGGCTGTTGTCAGCATAACAATGAAAAGAGATACTGTACTTTCTGAGAATAAAGCCCAGGTGAAGTAAATAAAGTGAAAAAAGCAGGGGCCCTAAGATTGAGCCCTGTAGAACTCCACTTACCAGAGGAGCGGAGGATGACTCAGAACCCAAAATATTTATGCTATTGGTTCTATCGAACAGATAGGACCTCAACCAGTCCAGAGCAGAACCACAGATGTCCACAAGATGCTGTAAATGATATGATAAAATGCTGTGGTCCACTGTATTGAAAGCTGCAGTTAAGGCAAGCAGGACAAGAATCACACGATCCCCAGAATATGATGCTACAAGGATGTCATTAAAAACTCTAAATAAAGCTGATTCTGTGCTATGAAGGGTTTTGAAACCCAACTGGAAGTTCTCCACGATATTATGTTCATCCAGAAATGATTGTAATTGAGCAAAAACAACCTTTTCCAGGATTTTTGAAAGGAATGGTAGTTTGGATATCGGTCTATAATTGGCCAACACAGAGGGATCCAGACCTAAACTCTGACACTACAGCGTCCAGGCCAGGAGGCAGAGTACTATGTTTGCCCCAAGACCATCCATATCAATAAGACCGTAAAAAATAAATTTAAAAAAATTTAAATCTAATTATGGTTCCTCCAGCATGTCCTGGGTCTTCCCCAGGGTCTCCTCCTGGTGGGACGTGCCCAGAACACCTCACCATGGAGGCGTCCAGGAGGCATCCTAACTAGATGCCTGAGCCACCTCATCTGGCTCCTCTTGATGCAGAGGAGCAGTGGTTCTACTCTGAACTCCTCCCAGATGACTGAGCTTCTCACCCTATCTCTAAGGGAGAGCCCGGCCACCCTGCAGAGGAAACTCATTTCGGCTGCTTGTACTCGTGATCTCGTTCTTTCGGTCGCCACCCAGAGCTGGTGACCATAGGTGAGGGGAGGAATGTAGACCGACTGGACAGTCGAGAGCTTCGCCTTCTGACTCAGCACCAAGCTGAATCCCCTCAACACCTCAACTGCACCTAGAAATTCTGTCCATAAAGGTTATGAACAGAATCGGTGACAGCTAACTCTCACCGGAAACGAATCCGACTTACTGCCGGCAACGTGAACCATGGCTTCTGACAGTGGATCTGTCTCTATTCTGGTCCTCTTGGATCTCAGCACAGCATTTGACACCATTGACCACCAGATTCTTATTAATAGACTAAAGCAGGTTGTTGGATGTAGAGGAACTGCATTATAATGGTCCAGTTCATATTTATCTGTTTTCAGTTTGTCCATGTAAATAATGTTTGTTCCAGCTGTACTAGGGTCAGCTGTGGAGTACCACAGGGTTCTGTTATTGAGCCGACACTTTTCTCTTTATACATGCTTCCTTTAGGAAACATTATTCAGAAACAGAACATAAACTTTCACTGCTATGCAGATGATACTCCGTTGTATCCTTGTAACCACATGAAGCTAATCAATTAACCTTATTAGATGCAGGAATTAAAGATGCGAAGACCTGGATGACTGGAAGTTTCCTGCTTTTTCACCTCTGATGAGCACAGGAGTTTTGGCGTCTTAGGTCGACGATGAGTTCTTTTGTTTTTGATGTGTTGAGCTGGAGATTATTTTCTGTGCCCCAGGTCACTGCTTGGTTGATCTGGGCCCGGTATTCTGTTTCCCAATTAGGTCCTCCTTTTTGATGAAGCTGTTTAGTTTAGTTTAGCTTTGGTTATTTAAAAGGGGACCATGGAACTTCATAAAACACATGATTACACATGGTTACAAAAGCCAGAATTTGCCAGAAGGCTGGTTTTCATCTGTAGTCCACTGGCCATGATGTTAACTCCGTAGTCTCTTTAACCACCTCCTAGTTATGTTTTTGTGGGCCTCGGTTGCTGGGAGAAATCCTATTATGCACAAAGCATCTTCACCCTGTCTGACTTACCTCAGTCTCAGAGTGTACTGAATCAATCAAGTTGTCTATCTTACTTAGTCTCACTCTCTTCTCTCTGCTCCCTTTCCAAGTGCTGTCATGGTGATGTTGCGCTCCCCTTTGCCTCCCAAACCTTCAATCTTCTGACCATCCTGGTGTTTACCTGCACCTAACAACTGGATGCCACTGTGGATGCCTGCTGGTGTGACCGAACTGCAGACCACCACATATTTCCAAGGGTGGAGACCCTTACAGTCGCCCTTACAGAATACATTTTAGTCAACCATCTGTGTTTTTGAGTTCATTAGCATGTTAGACTGGAAATACTCTCACTTCCACACTTCAAACAGTTGCCATGAGATTAATGCACTCCATGTTTTCAGCATTCAGCTTTCATGTTCCCTGGTTTCATTCCTCCCTCTAACAACCTTCCTCCCCTCTCTCTTTATTCGTATTCATGTTCATGTCCCTCATCTTCTCTGTTCCTCCCCAGATTATATAGTGTTTCTATATAATCTTTCAGTTCAGCCACAGAGGATTCTTTTCTTAAATGAATAGCTGAGAAGCTCTCACAATCAGGAGAGGTTAGTACCTCTATGCTGTATACGCAGTCCTGTGGTTTTTCTGATTGGATGGTGCTTGACGGTACCCACGTCATTCATCCAAATAAGCCAATGGGTTCCTGTAATTTGGTGTCATTCAGTTGTGTCTAAATCTAAAGCCTGATTTATGCTTCTGCCTAGCAGCTATGTACGTAGGCTTCGCATGGTTCCTGCGCTGTCTCTGGCATTTTAACTTTTGTTTACTTCCTGTATGTATGCATGTAAACATGTTTCTGGATGTGACACAAATAAAGTTATTTCATTTGAATTAACGCTGATAAATGTCAAGCATCAGTTGTTTTTACAGACATTGCAACAAACTATCATCCTACCTGACTTGAAAATGACAGAGAGCGGTTGGAAAGAAGAACAAATCTATCAATCACATTTCTTGTGGTCCACGTCAACATGATGCTTAGTTACATCTGGAGAGAAGTGCACATCGGGTTACGCCGTAGCTTTAACAAAGAGGCATAAACTGAACTTTAGATTCAACTAATGTATCCTGAGTGACAAATGCTCCAGAACCATATTTCCTTACAAAAACCACTCTGGTCCTCAAAACAAAAGAGTGGAAATTTAACGAAAGAAGGTAAATGAACTTCTTGCTAGTGTTTTTCAAAAGAAAGTCAGTGTAGTGTAGTTTAACATCTGTTGCTCTGAGGAACTGACATCAGAGCTACAAACTCCTCACATGATATTCATTTTCAAAAAAAGTCACCCAATGATGGCCAACTGTGAAACCAATGTTAATTTTGACAAGAATTTTTAATTTAGTTTTAGTCTTTTGACTATAATTATTTTTAGTTTTAGTCAAGTTTTAGTCATATGATTGTTTGAATTTTAGTCTTATTTTAGTCGACTAAAATACCAAGCAATTTTAGTTGATTAAAATCAATAATTTACTTGACAATGTTTGACCGCTGGTATAAGAAATAAACTAAACCTGTTGTGATTTATGTATGTATATGTAATATATAAATGACAAATTGAACTTTATTTCAACACAACTGTCTTTATTTCAATACAAAAGCAGTACTCAGTAATACAGACTGTGAAGTTTGAAATTGTATCTTTCTCCCATAACAATGCAAAAAAAAAAAGTGCAATAAGTATTAATTTTCAACTCACTGTGAAACAATATTTATTTCCCAGATTTCCCAGTTAACTAGCTGGATTCTGCAGGTCCTTTTTTTTCTTTTTTGAGCCAATGTAATGTTGTTTCACAGGACCCGAGTAACTCTTTAACTCCCAACCCTAACATGTATGCATACGAGTGAGGTTCTTTTTTGTTTGTCTGTTTCATTTTTTTGTTCTTTTGTTTTTGTTTTTGTTTTTTTTAAGTGAGGAATGACAAGCTAGAAAAGTGAAAGGACAGCGAAAATGTTGAGACGGTTGTTAAAATTATGGTCTGTTCAATGGAATGTGATAGTCTAACGTCAAACTAAGGATGCCGCCATCATCTACCTGCAGCGACACTGCGAGGATCATCTTATTTGACTTCTATGGTGCATCTGATACGATTAAGACTGCGTGCTATGTAAAAACATCCAGAAAACACAGGTGGGTGTCTTCATAACCACACGGATTATTGACTGACAAACAGACCACAGTTTCTGAAACTGCTGCTTGCGTGTCTGAGCAGCACAGGAACACTGCAGGGGACTGCACCCTCATTGGTTTAGATCTCTGAGACAACTTAAGACAAGAGGATTTGGCATTCCTTCATTTAGAATGTTTTGTTTTGGGGGTTTTTGCCCAGCAGACTAAAAGACTATTAGCTTGAGCTCATACAGAATGCTGCTGCCAGAGTTCTAACAAGAACCAAGCAGTTACACATCTCAGACTTTAAAATATCACTGCTGTAAAGCATTTTGAATGAGTTCTGTGTTTGAAATGCTTCATCCTCCTAAGACCTGAGCGTTGGTTTGGCTTACATTTTAGATTTCTTCTAGCTACTTGTAAAATAACTAGATATTATTGTTGAACGTGAAGCTCTTTTTGAAGAAAATGTTATCCACAAATGGACACTCAGTCTGGGTTTTCTCAGAACACAGTCAAGACACCACTGGGCAACAAAGTGCAGATCCTCTTCCAGCCTGAACGCTGTTTAACATTTTCTGTATAACAGGTTCCAGTTACACAGAATTGAGTATTATGTTGCAGACAACCAAAAATGTGACGTCCTCATATCTGGATGTTTAGGAGGAGCAGGAACAGGCCACACAGCATCTGCAGAAGCAGCGACTCACAGCTCACACTTAAACCTACTGAGTGCTGAGGACCTCTGTGGAGCCCCTGGAGCTGATTTGAGAAAATGTTGCAAGAATGTTGAACAACCAACTAAGCATAATGGACAACACTGCACATTCTCTACACAATACACTGGTGAAGCAATGCTTTAATGAGGACCTGAAGAGCAGGTCATTCCTGCGCATCACAATAATGTTGCAGTGAGTAAGCTTAAATGCACAGGTTGGTTGAGCTACTACAGTTAAAGCCTGACTAGACATTTTAACTCATTTCTTTGTCCCAATATACAAACACATAAAGGGAATCAATTTAACAAACAAAGCACACTCAGGCACAATAGTTAGAGATGGTTCCCACTCTCAGCTTGTTGGGCCTCATACGCTACATTCAAAACAGGAGATAAATCTTTGGTTTTGCTGGTAGCGGAACTGGATTGACTCATAGTCATTTATTATTTTTATTTTTATTTTTTTTAACATTTACATGGTTTTGTTCCATGTATTCCTCTGTATCAGCCTCTCTGTGTTTCTGGGTCAAAGACTAGCATCCTCCAGTATTAGGCTCGGAAGATCTAGAGAGAAAAGACAACATTCCTTTGAATGAAATCAAAACTGATATTTTACCACGGGGAGAAAGAAAATCTGTAGGTTTCAACTTTTGTAAACTGAAAAAAAAAGGTGTGCGACACACACAAACCACTCACATGCACACACTGGCGTCATAGCAACGTGTCAGTTTGTGATTATAAGTCACTTTGCAAAGAAGCCAGAAAATAAGTGGAATAGAAGTAATTAGACCAGAGTTACAGCAGCAGCTGATGCACTGAAGAGCAATAATAAATCCAACTCTGGACGCACACAGACACACATTCATACACAGCTTTGATGCCCTTCACATCACAGCAGCTGTCATTTACTGTCATCTACTAAACAAAACAAACCCAAACACTGTTAAAACACTCAACATTTAACCTTCAAAATGTGCAGATAAATACAAACTGACACATACATTTCTGCTGGCTACCTGTTTTCATTCACGCTGTCTCATTAAAAACATAATCTTCCGAGTTTGCTCATCATGTTTTTTGTTTGTTTGTTTGTGTGTGATTTTTCCTTCTTCTCTTTTACCTGATGGTCCACCAGAGGTGGGTCACACAGGGTGACCTTCTTGTTGCTGCAGTAATTACACACAGCAGTTGTCCTCTTCTCTCTGCTCTTTCTCACTCAGCTTTCATCTTTCCGTTTCCCCCTTTCTCCTCTCCATCATCTCTTTTCCATTTCTGTCTACATTTTTTCCCTTCTCTGATTTATTTTGTTTTGTTGCAGTTCCTATATTTCCCATGTCTGCTTATTATAAATAACTATGGGTTTGTTTTCTGGGGAACCGTTGATCGATGGCTGCATTTTTTAAGGAACTGGCTTTCTTGGGGGTCTATTGTGCCCAGACAGAAAGTGCCATGCGCACTCCCACATCACAAATGTAATGTAAACTTCACTTCTTTGTGCCCAAGGAACTGTACACAAATTGTTTGGAAGAAGGAAAGTCAGAAAAGCTGCATGGTTATACTTTTGCTGTGTTTAGATTTTTTTAAAGGATGTTCTGGGTATTTATTTCTTTATTTTTTTAATGGAGTATTTGATAATTTATTAAAGATCAAAATCAGTTAAAATGTTTAATCATGACTGAATTCTTTTCTCAGGGAACCCTCTGATGTTTCCTGCATGGCTGCTAACGATTAAGAAAATATTAATTAGCTCTCTACTATCTAGAGCTTGTAACCGTATTTCTTCCTTTTTTGTTATCATGTATAAGTTTTAGTTTGACATTATTTAATTCAAATAAACACATTTATTATATCTTGCAAAGGGAAAAAAATAAATAAATGAACTCATGATAATCAAAGGTCAACATCTGCTCACTCTGAGGACTTTAGTAGGAAAGTAAATGGTCTAAAACTCTGTATCAGTCCCCACTGTAGCTGTAACTGATGTAGTCTTTTTTGTTGTTTTTTGTTTGTTTGTTTTTTATTAGGCCTAATTGTCAACAAAGCTTTTGCTCTTAATTGTTCAATGTGAGGTATGAACATATGTTAGACTACAACCGGCAATAGTCACAATATGACCACAGCCAGTAGTCGTTTCTCAGTATTAAGTTTACCAAGTTTGGACTTGCCTACTTGGCAACTCACACTTGGCAAGTTCAACTCAGGAGAAGGTATTAAGGAGAACGTGCACTCAGTTCATTCAGTCTTTCTGCTACTGGAACAGCAGCGCACCTAGCTGACCCTCTGAAAACATTGGAGGCTCTAGCTTGAAAAGTAACCCACTAGTTTGATATTAGTAGAACTACATTTTCATTTGAAAACTCTTAAAGCCATAAGACGCAAGTCACAAGTCTCCACTGGATGCCTTCTTGATGAAATCAGTAGCGCAATAACATATCAGGGGATTTCAATAGGACTCGGGGGAGAAACTGGCTTTGGACTGAAACAAATCCTCAGCTGTAGCCGGTGAGATTTCACAGGTCCACAAGCTTGTTGTGGATGATGTGGTCCTGGGGGCTTCATCAAGTAGTGATATTCAAATCACACTGGAGCAATTTACAACCGAGTACAAATGCAGCGGGAAGAGAATCAGCACCTCCCACAGGCTGGAACGACCTCTCCAGGGATGAGATGAGGTGCTGCCTCACGTGGAGAATTTAAGCATTTCAGCGTCTTGTTCAGGAATGAGGCATCTTCATCCTGCTCAGGATCACGGAGTCCGTCCCAGCTGTCTTCAGATGAGACGCAGAGTGCACCCTGTACAGGTTGCCAGTTTGGCAGCTATATGACGTGTCAGACAGAAGTTATCACATCAATGAAAGAAAAACCCATTTGTGGGAGCAGACTGGGTAACTAAATGCTACTGGTTAGGCCATTAATAATGTTGGGACTGTGGAGGCTTTCCAGGGTAATAAATGAAGTAGCAGCGCGGCTGCTGCCAGCAGGTTGATTGACCTGGACAGCACATTGGTAACATTTGGGCCCTAAAAGTCCCAACAGCTGCTGCTGCAGGACATACATGATTTAGAGCTTGTAGCTGAATTTAGTGTCTAACAGAAATTAGTTTGACTCTTGTCAAATGAGTAAATTTGTACAAGTAGATGGTATAATTTGGAAACTGTGGAGTATGTTAAGAATCTTGTCTTGCATAATTTGATGCTTTAATTAACACCAGTGTCTCTAGACACCCTGATTCAGTGATGGGGAGGGGCACCACAGAACATCTGCTGTATCCTGTGTATGAAGGTTAAAAAACAAGAACATCCTTATTTGCAGAATAGACAGCATAAACCTGTGCTCCAGATGTAAATTAGGAAACATTAGTTGCACAAAGCTTTCAGAATATCAGTTGAGACTATTCAGTTCTCCCATTTTACTACTACTCAGCTTTATTATTAATAATGTTGTTGTTTTTTTTAAAGCATATGCAAAATATCTAAAATTAACCTAACAGAAAGAGCACAGGTTTGAACACCACTACGTCCTTGGTTTAGAGTAACTGACACTATTGTTGTTTTTGAATAGAGCTTGAAAGTCTTGCTAAAAGCGACGCTTCATATCCATCCTTTAAAATGATTTTCTTGTCTTTTAGAACATATACTTTAACTAAATAGAATTCTGCAAGAAGGTAATGTGAAGGTAATCCACAACAAACATCTGACTGTTACTTTTTAAACTGACATTCTTCACTCTATCGTTATAAATCACAGACGCTCTTCATGCTAAAACTGGAATATGGAGCTTAATAAATAAAGTGGTATTGTGCAGGCAGCCCTGGTCTGGACACCGATTTATCACATCAGATCACATTTATTTATAAAGCACTTTTCATAGAAGTGTAACCAAAAGTGCTTTACATAATAAAAACAACTTAAAAGCCATTACACACCCAAGGTTATAGCAGAAATTTAAAAAAAAACATCCAGACCCAGTCATCCTGTCTGTCTCTCAGTCTTTGTCTCTCTCTCTCTTACATACACACACACACACGCACACACACACATCCTGGTTGTTTTTATTTTCTTTTATGAGGTTTGAGAAGTAGAGAGTTCTTGCCTGTTTAACTGAGTTATTGTAGATTT
>JBAMYA010045097.1:0-11962 GCA_037176975.1 Arrhamphus sclerolepis
TGTGTGTGTGTGTATATACATATATGTACATATATCAAATAACATAGTTATGAAAAGAAAGCAGTTCCTGTCTTTGTTAAGAAGTATTTACTTTATTCATAGCAAAAATAAGATTAGAGAGAAATTAAAAGTATTCAGTCCGAGAACAGAACCCTGCAGTACTCCACAGCTGATCCTAGTTCTACTGGAACAATCAAACAAACAATTGTCTACATGAACAAACTGAACTCAGTCTGATAAATGTGACTTGAACCATTTCAACGACATTCCTCTTTGGCCTCTAATATTCACTGTTTTGTTAATAAAGACGTGAATAAAACCATTAGCAGCAGAAAAATCATCGGTGGGTAAACCCAGACTGTCGGATGGTGAAGTATGCATCAATATTTATATTTATCTTTTCTCCGTTGTTTCTCTATCAGTGCATTAAACTGTCCAATCAGAAGCCAGAAGAGTCAGAGGCTGATGACAATTTTCTACATTGTAATGTTTAATCTTCATTTTAGTCCTTGATGTCAGGGAATTTTGTCTGGTTAATTAATCAATCCTGATAAGTGCCAGTGAAGTCCGTCCCTACAACACATGACGCTTATCTCTGAGAGAATATTATGTGCGTACCGTCCTGTTTGCATATCGATTTTGAGATTCATATTTAATGAGATTGAAGAGACTGACTTTCGATCAGGCTCCTATATGAAATTATTTTAAGGCAGGTCGTTCTTTAATTTTATTTATATTTTGTAAGTTGTTTGAGTCCGTGGACGTGCTTTCAGAACCAGAGCTGAACTCTCACTGGTTCCAGTAAAAGTTGGCACCGAAGTACTGTTAAACTCCAGGACAAAGAAGGGAGTTGTCAAGCTGTTGTCAATTATATTCTGTAAAAAAAAATAGCTTGGTGGCAAACTGTTTATAAGTGGTTAAAAGGAAACTGACAACCACATGTAAAAGGGTATTTTGTGTTGTTTATGATTGATAGTTTCAACTGTAGGAGGCTCAGATTTGTAATTCACTGAAGCGATTTAAATCACTGCCAAGAAATATCTTGAATGTTGGTGTTCTTAGAACAAGGAACAGATGTGATGTTTGTTACAGAATTAAAGGAGAGAAAAGGCCCAAAAATACTCTCCTGATGTACTAAATCTGTGTACCTTACGGCAATAAATTTTCAAGTAATTTCAAGGATGGGACCTTAATGAGTCACAGACGCAAATTCCACTAACATGATGAAATAAAGATCTGTTTGGTCACATTTTCCAGTGAAATATGTGGATGATGTGCAGCAGCTGCAGCGGCATTACTACAGTCAGACATGGTAGTGGCAGCATCATTCTTTCAGCTGGCACTTGTGAGTGGAAATCCTGCAGACTGGAACATATACGTCTTTTCGACCAGCACCTACTCAGCTGGTGGAAAAGTGCAACTCTACTCTATTTTAGGGTGTTTGTACCTCTTTTATTTAGCACCTATTCAGTCGAGGTTCCAACCAAGCTAAGTTGAGCTGAAAATGCAACGTGACCAAACTGCAGGACACTGATTGGCCAGGGAGCGGTGTCTTAATTTCTACTGTTAATAGACTTGTTGAGGTCTTCTTTTTTTTTCATACTGGTAAAACATACTTTGTTTTCTTTCCTTTTTCAATATTATGCATATTCTTTTTATTTCTCTTTCACAGATCAATGCAAGAACCTGGAGATATGAAGATTGAGCAGAAAATTGATGAAGTGAGTTTGACACAGAAAGCTTTTATCACCTCACTGTTTTTATTGCTTTCTTTAAAAAAACAAAAAACAAGCTGCCTATCAGCAAGTATTTCTATTTCTTTGATTAGCAAAATTGATGACAGGTATTAATTAGAATTCACTCTAGTAAAATTATATGATATAACAATCCAGTGTTTTGCTGGCTTCATTTAATTTGAAATGCCAAAAAAATCATCATTCATCACAAACTGTGTGAATATCTGATTTTCCTTTTAGCAGCGTAGAAGGACAGCATTACAACACAGGTTTTTTCAGTAAAGCAGATATTTATTCTAATTATTATTATTGTTGTTGTTTTTTAAGTTACTGCTGTCTTTTAACAGAAATGTGCATAAGAAGTTTTTTGGTTTTTTTTTTAAAAGCATTTTATTGACGATACCTCTGAATGCAGCCAGTTGCTCGTCTGCTGCCCTTTGTCTCACCTGCTGAGATTAACCTGCTTTTATGTCGGAACGCAGATTAATCTCATCCATCCTTTTCCAACTGCCTCCATGTTTTTGAAAAACCCTCCGACTTAGTCAACTCCTTTTCTTTGCAGCAGCTGGTGTGATGAGCAGGTAACATGTTGAGGTGACGTATTTGACTTGGCGAACAGCGTTTGTCGTGTTTCCTGGAGTCATTTTCATGACATTTTGAGCTGCTGTCCTGTCCTGGTTGTCATATGGTGATGAGGACTGTGTCATCACCATGGCATTTTTCAACCCCCCCAGAAGACTGTCCCTCAGTGTTCAATTTCAGTTTCACCAACCAAAACAATCAACTAAATAGTATACAAAGTAATTACTAAAGCAGGAAAAAAAACATACAAAAACTTACTCATCAAATTTGAAAAAGAGTTGAAAGAACAATAGTATTTATTTAATCCCACCTCTTCTTTGCTCATTATTTAAAATGCATAGCTTCCTTTCTTTGTATTATGAACAGATGAGTCAAGAAAGTGAAGAGTCCACACGAGACAAAATAGACAACAACCACCTCAACTAAAAAAACAAACAAACCATCACACACCTTCTTCCCTTATCTGATAGATCAGAGCCACATCTGGACAGATGTAGGTCAGAAAATGAGACGTGTGGTCTCCTGGTGCAGGGGGCGGGACCAACTGTTTTGCTCCTCAAAGTGCCTCTCAGTTGGTTAGAGCTACAACCAATCAGAGCAACGAACAAGGTGGCACTTTTCAAATCAACAAAGCAGACGAAATCCAATTATTGGTGCTGCTTTTGCAGCAGAATTTGAGAAGAACTGGTGTGCTCAAACGCTCAACCAGTATCTTTGAAGAAGATGTGTCACACAGCAGGCTACAGTTAATATTTAGACTTTTGGCCATAATTAATGAACTTCAGCAGAGGACAACTAGACAGACCTGCTGAGCATATGCATATAGCTTTCTCAGCTACTTGTTCCAAGTACCAAGTCAAAATCACATATTTATACAAGTTCTTAAACTGTTTTATATTTGTACTAACTTTAAAACTACCTCATCATCTTGTTCCAGTTTTACACTGATACACGGAATTCTTTTTCGTGTTCTCTTAATGTCGGGTTCACGCTGTGCGATTTTTACAGTCTTATAAGATTAATTCAAGTCACATTCCACAACGTGAAATCGGTCGGTAATTAGCTTACTGGTTCTTTTGTCTCAGACAATACTTCTTTTTGGGTGTTTATTGAGTCGGTAGATAATTCACGTACAGCCGTGTGATTGAACAAACGTTGAATCGTAGCTCTGAGTGTATCGTACGGTGTGAACCCGTCATTAGACGGAGCTAAAACTTTCTCGTGCAGATGAAGCATCACTTTTCCACAACTCGTATGCTCCTCAAATTCAAACACATCTGCATCTCTTGAAGGCATCATTTACTGAAGTCTCGACATCCAGGTGCTCTGGATGAGTTTCACTCCTGCCGAGGCCCTAGAGATGGTTTTTTTTTTTTTCTTTTCAGATGTCCAGCTGAGCTGAGAGAGAAAATATTTATTAATTTTCTTTTGGGGAGGATGGAAAGATGACGTGGTCCTCATCACCATGTGACAACCAGGGCAGTGCAGCAGCTCAAAATTTCATAAAAATGACTCCAGGAAGCCCCAGATATGCCGTACCGCATGTCTAAGACATCACTTCAACATGAGTTGAGAAATTTAGAGTTTTTTTTTTTTTTTTTGAAAATTGCAGAGAGAGCTGCAAAAGGCTGCTTGAGATTAACCTGAATGCCTTCATAAACACCAGTTAATCTCAGCAGGTGTTAACGGGTCCCAAGGTGAGGCTGCATCTAGTTTCTGAGCTTCAGGAAATGGAGGGGCAATTTTCTGTGTCACGAAGCCACTGAATGGTTTCACAAGACACGATTTGATAATTGCGAGTCATGACCTGCGAGACGTGTGACAGACAAACTAGCATGCGGACAGGTCTGAGACAGGTGGGTGGAACAGCGACTGTACCTCTACAACCCTGGAGGAACAGCAGACGAGAGGGACTGATTCTGTTGAAATTCAAAACTGTTTTCTGCACATTTCTGATACTTACTAAAGCTGTAAAGGTCTCTTGATTTAAAAATATATAAATAACTAGAATAAGACGACTATAGACAATGTGGTAATATCTGATGGGGACATAGGGGGGCGCTGTAAAAACATGAAGGTTAAAAAAAGACCTCGGCCTGTTGGGAAACTTTCTTGGTTAAATAATTATCAATAAGATGCTTCTGCATGTGAGATATTAAAAAAATAGTAATTGACACTATCAAAGTCAAAATAAGTGAATATTTTCCATTAAATAGTGAAATGTCTCAGTTCAGCATCTGATATGTTCTTATTAATCTATTGAGAATAAAATATGGGTTTATGAGATTTGCAAATCATTCCATTCTGTTTTTATTTCTGTTTTGCACAGCTCCCTGACTTTTTGTTAGAACTGAGGTTTTAAATGAATTTCTTATTTTTATTTATTTATTTATTTATCATCCTGATGAAGATTTGACAGCTTTTAAGCAAGTTTGAGTCTGAGCTTTACGGTGGAGTTTTAACTCTTAACTGGGAATGCAGCATTAAGCCGCCGTCACTGATGGAGGCTTTCAGTTGGCGTTTTTGATGCTTTAAGACCACTATGCAGCTTCACTTTTCAGCAGTTTTTGTTAGATTCTTTTGACTTTTATCTGCACAATAGATCAATTGAAAAAAAAGAAATCATTGTAGCCTTTATGAGTCACTTAAATTGTATTTTCCAAACCATTTTATTTCATCAGTCTTTCATTGGTGAGTCTTTACTTGAAATAGAATAAAACCTGTTGCTGGTGTGAAGTTCAAAATGAGTACAACATTTCTCGCTTTCAACAATGTTGTCCTTAAAATATTTAAAATAACTGTGGGAATTAAATAATTTTGCAGGGGTCCTTGCTAAGCCACATTGATTGCAGTAGAAAGAACTCATGCATGCGTGCAAATAAGAGACATTTCCAACATAAACCATAATTTATGCAATGTTGAATCAAAGTATGAGGTTATCACAGATCGCTGATGTACCCTGAAGTAATTAGTTTTGTTATCAGGTTGACCTTAGAGTTTAAAGAGTTAGCTAGCCTTTAAAATTAATTCTGCTTTTGACATTATTTTGAAGTACAAACATTAATAATGAATCCATGTCATGATAATGAGAAGTGATTTTTTTTCTTTTTCTTTTTTTCTCTTTTGTGGAGGGGGGGAGGGGGGGGGGTGTTACAGGTTGTTGTTTTTTTGGATTCCAGCACCTTCACAGAGTCACTTTGTTGCTTATTTTTATCGTGGTAAAAGTTTATTTTAATCTGGGCTTTTACCCCGTACAGCAAAGATATGATTTGGAGGCTACAGGCTGTTAGCTTAAGCTGTTAGCTTAAACTGTTAAAATGACCAGAATTCCAGAATTAGTTTTGGGCCAAAAGTGAACTTTAATCCATCAACTATTGTAATTGTATCTGTTTACTGCTGCTTATGTGGTCCGATAGATCAGAGCCACATCTTCTCAGAAAGCCAGAGCATAACCCCCTGAGCACACAAGGGAAGGAAAAACTCCCTCTTGGGAAGAAATTTGGTGCAGGACCCGGTTCATAGGGGGAATCTTCCTGCTTGAAAACCAGCCGAGTAGAGGAAGAAGAGAGGAGGGAGAGAAGACAGAGAGGAGAGGCACAAAAATATATAAACATTTGGTGGTCGGACTGCAGGTTGGCAGGTGGCATCTAGTAGATATGTAGATATACACCGGGATGGTCAGAAGATGGAAGATTTAAGGAAATCAAGTCAGAAAGAAAAAAAAAAAAAAGCAGGTTTGCATTTGGATCACCACTTAATTTGCATGTGTCACAGCTGATCTGTGATTACATTGCTCCAGCACGGTTCGGGGGTAAAGGTATCAACATATCTCTACCTTGAT
Source organism: Arrhamphus sclerolepis (assembly GCA_037176975.1). Classification (NCBI taxonomy): domain Eukaryota; kingdom Metazoa; phylum Chordata; class Actinopteri; order Beloniformes; family Hemiramphidae; genus Arrhamphus; species Arrhamphus sclerolepis. The sequence goes on from JBAMYA010045097.1 coordinate 6,160, forward strand.
TGTATTACCTGCTCGAGGGATATAAATTAATATGGAAATGACTCATAAACCTTTAACATGCTGCTGGGGTAGTGAGAGAAATTTGTAAATATAGATGTGACGCTTTCATTGCCAGATGGAGAAAAGCGAACTATTATGGCTCAGATGAACAGTCACAAGGCTGCGTCGTGCAGAAACTAGATGTATTGTCTGCTTTCCTTCGTCCTTCACCTCCTGTTACCTTTTCTGCTCGTGCTCAAATCTGTTATGCTATATCTTCCTGATGGTCACTTCGTCATCTGCAGCTTTCTCTCTGGATCGATTGTTTGACCCCTTAAACTTCACTAAAACCAAGAAGGTGTCAAGCCATTACTTTCAGTCTTGCTTAGAGATATGGCTCTTTAGAAGTGGATAAATATATAGAATATAGTGGTCTCATTGAAAGGCCACTTCAGTTCACCCTTTGCAACTTGAGCTCATGCTTTTCATCTTTGCTTCAGGCTTTGGGTCCTCTTAGAGAAAAGATTCATGACCTGGAACAAAGGTGAGTATTTATTTTTTTATTTTTTTATTTTTTAATACTTACTTGTGAAGACATGACATTAAACAAACATAACATTATAGACTGGGGGTATCAAACTAATTCATCCTGAGCCACATCATCACCATAGTTACTGTTGAAACGACGTTTATTCTTTACGTTCTCAGGCGGCTGTGTGGTCAGATTCCTGCTAGTTCCTGGTCGCAAAAAAAAAAAAAGAAAGAAAAATCACAAAATATGAAACTTTGTCATAAAACTGAGGCTTTTGTGCTAATTTTATATTTTTTTGTATAATTGTAAACTAAAAAAATTCATTTTCTTTTTTGAAGAAAAAAAACATTTTGTTGTAAAACTGCTAATTTTTACTTTTCTTTTTTTTTTTTTTTTTTTTTTTTTAACAACCAAGACTTTTCATCATACAATCACAAATGTCACTAAATTTTTTATCTTAAAATTACCTTTTTTTTTCTTTTTGCTGGAAAAATAAAAACTTTTTGGATAAAATTACAAGCTGTAAAATTGCTAATTTTTCAATAATTTCAACTTTTTGTCCTTAAAAAAAAAAAAAAAAGCAAATTGTTGTCATGAAAAAAAGTACATTTTCCAAAAAAAAACGTTTCAAAATTTTGACAAAAATCATCAGCGTTTTATAAAATCTTTTTTAGTTTGTGATTGTCCTCCTCGCGGGCCAGATGAAATAAAGTGGCGGGCCGGATTTGGCCCACGAGTTTGGCACATGTTACTGACACTGACTCAAGCAGTTGATGAGGGTGTTATTTCATTATCATTGCTGTGTGTCATCAGGGATTTCTTCAAGCTATTTTCTCCAAGTTTCTTTATTTTTCATTGAAAACAAAACTGAAACGTCTAGATTGACAGCAGCATCACAATAACAGCAGTTAAATCTCACACGACATTGAATCATCATGAGTTTATGATGTTTTACAAAGGATGCAGCTGAATACGTGGTGATTAAACTGATTAAACTACAGTATCAGAAGTCATGTTGTTACATTCGTCTTCGGCACTTTGCATTCTACATTGTTTCATTTCAAAGGCCTTTGTTTGGAAGGTGAATCTTTTGTCATTGCTCTCTAAAGCAACATTATGGCTCACGAGTGTTTTGAAAGAACAAACTTTACAAACAGGATATTTCTGAGGAGCGCAGACTTAGTGATGATTGAAGCCACTGAATTTCTGTGCTCGTGCAGCTGCTGTTAATGATCTTTTAGGCTCTAGAGGACACCGAAGCAGGTTTGCCTTGAATGCAGATGAGATGGAAATTTACTTATTATTTTGATTCTTACTAGTTTTAGGTTACTAATATTTTCTTACTCATATTTTTGGCTTAATTCTTACTACTTTTATCAGTTCGGTCCTGTATCCTGCATCTCCAGTTCGTCAATCATTTGGAATCATTTACAATTTAAAAAAACATCTGAGAATGTATTTCAGATTTGATTTGAAATGATCCAGATTTAAAACACACATACTTTACAACAAACTCTGCTTACCAGAGGGTGTTAAACTAAATAAATAAATAAATCAAATGACTCCTCTTCGCTTGCATTTATTAATAGCTAAAAAATTCTGAAAACTGCAGTAAAAGGTCTTTTATTTCTGGTTTGCTTTGTTCTAATTCTGCGTATCTTCTGAATATTCATTACTGAAAATGTCATCTTTTCCACCAGCTTTTCTCAGAAATACCCACCAGTGAAATTCCTCTCGGAAAAGGATCGAAAGAGAATTTTGGTAAGTGGAAACCAAAAAAGAAAAAAATGCAGTTACAAATGCATGAACGCACTTTGACTTTAACTGTTATAACGAGGTCACGACCCCTAGTTATCAAAGGCAAAATCCAACTGACTAAAGCTCTATTCCACTCTGATTTTCAAATTAAATCCTAAATATATAAATTTATTTGGCACAACACACACAAACAAATCTTACTCATTTTATAATGTGTGATGTCTAAAGCTGAAACCTTCCTGACATATTTGGAATTGTTTTCACCCTAATTTCACTAGACAGATGAATAAAATCTTCCATATCTATGCAATCTTTCTGGATGTTTGTTGTTAAATATATTTCCTGCTGACAGGTTTAAAAGAGAAAAATGTCACTGCATATGCTAAGAGAATATATATCCTAAAAAATATCATGAAAGTGAATTTTAAATCGTAACATGTACGTGTTACTTGAGTCTCCATAGACAGACGGGGTGAGTCATCCGTTGCTGAAATGAGTGGTGGGTTTGTGCGCGTTGCAAACAAACAGTAACCGCCCCACTTCTGGGGTTGAAGCCCTACGAGGAAATATGTTTTGTTGCAGTTCCTCCATTGACCACTAGGTGCTGGCTCCAAATCAGAGCAAATCCCCATTGACCTCCATGTTAAAATGGCCAAATTTGCAGTAGAATTAAACATTCTTATAGCCTGGAATCTGTGGTTACATATTACATCCACAACAACTGTATGGGGGGAATTTATTTGTACCATGTCAGATAAATTTATATTAAGCAATAAAGCTGACCTATCAGATGCGTGGATTCATTTGACATGCTTGACGGAGAGCTAGCTATTGGCTCTGCCGTTGGCTTTCACAGCTTTGTTCCGTGTCTTTGCAGCATGATGCTGCGCAGTTCCAGGAAAACTGGGCTTCAACGGCTCTCTGTAGAACTCGATGTCTGACCGGATGGATCTTGAGATGCCGGTGCTGCTTGCAGATTTTTATTTCATGAAATATACTTCTGCATATTTTAATAACACCTTTGCAGTAACAAACCGTCTTTTAGAATAACAGAAGTGTTGTTTAAATGTTTTAACGTATTAAGACGTTAAAACCTCATGCTTCTGAGAGTGGAACTGCACCGTTTGATACGGGTTTCAGTGATGTTTAAGATGCTAAAAGGACAAGACAAGAAATATTCTGCTAAATAATAGGGTAACATCCTTTTTCTTTTCTTTTTTCATCGATTTGATTCAGTACTGTCTAATGTTCTTTTTTTTTGCTTTACGTGAATATTAAGTTTCTAATTTTTAATGCAGTCAGTTTCTGATAATGTAACATCAGTCAACCACCTTCAAATAAATGTATTTAAAATAACAGGAAAGGAATTAAGTATATAAAAATGTACTTGATAGTCCAGTCTTAAACCAGTCTAAGATCTAATTACCTTTTGATCTACTCAAGTTGTTCCACGGTTCTTAAAATCTGTGTTTTCTTTGTTTAAGCTGCTGTATAAGCAGCCAAGTCTGTGTTCAGATCAGTTGTTTCGCTGCTGTATGGTTTATTTATCAACTTTTGTGCAGCGCTCCCTCTGTCTTGTCAAATCCCAGTGATTTTTCTGTCATTAGATTTTTATGTTACATTGTAAAGTGCGTCAGTGTGGGTTGTTGGATGCTGTTTTTTGTGTTTGTTTTTTTTCTTATCCTGCAGTGTTGGTGGGCTGTTAGTGTGCTTCCACCTCTCACCCTCATAAATCAACTATTGATTGATTTGCACTACATATTTGACTTGGGCATCTCCACACAAATTTAATCACACATTTAATCTTAAAATTGGGTTCCCTTTTCCTTTAATCTAGAAAATGTCCATAACTGATGATGTTCTTCCATCAGATCACCGGAGGTGCTGGTTTTGTGGGTTCCCATCTGACTGACAAACTGATGATGGATGGCCACGAGGTGACTGTGGTCGACAACTTCTTTACAGGAAGAAAAAGGAATGTGGAGCACTGGATCGGCCATGAAAACTTTGAACTGATCAACCACGATGTGGTGGAGCCCCTTTATATAGAAGGTTAGCGATTGCAGGACGTCTTGACGTTTAATCCATTTGATTTCTGCTTTAATTTCCCATAAAATGATTTTCATTTAATTCACAGTAACAGACAAACACAATGAACTTAGGCTAAGACACAATTCAAAATGTTGGGGGAAAATGTAAGTCCAGAAGACTAGTTAATTCCGAGGCATTCGCATAGTTTGTCTAGCCCCATTTATCGAGGACTGTGGTGGATCATAATATCAAGTATAATTTCCTCTAGCTTTCTTTAAATAGAAAAAGGCCCTCTAGAAGTTATAATTAACACTCCTTTGAAAAGCTAAGACTAGGTGACTGCTTTGACAGCAGTCATTAAAAGTGATTCAGATAGGCCTTCAGCCTAAAATAGACTGAAAAGATGCTCAACTAAAAATGAACATCACAAGAAACATTCTCCTCCACAGAGCAGAAAGATAGAAGCCAAGATCAAGGCAATACATATAGAGGTTAACCAGTTTTCTTATCTTAAGAGAGGTGAAATAAAGGGAGAACTTTTCAAGAAATACATCACCTGAAACACTGGAGACACAAGGACTGGCAGCTCTGGCTACCTGCCAGGCAAAAAGGCACACTAGAAGAACTAAAGACAGTTAAATGAGGAGGATCCAAACTATCCAGAGTTCAGACTTGGGTGTCAGGTCAATAAGATGATCACATACCCTCAGAGGGGCGAGACTGAACATTACTGGAAAAGCTCATGTGAGAGAGATCCTTGGCATAGAGTGGATCTCTGGTCTCATCATTCAGAATGGCTGAATCATTCTGTCCTGATTAGAAAGGATTTCCAGAAGGAGGAAATTGTGTTCAAAATACCAGCCAGTAACCTGAAAACACAGAAGCCTCCTGTCAGGTGTTATAGCAGGATCAGTAGGCGCATGGCTGTGGCGTCAGTTCAGACATCTGTTGTATTGGAAACCAAAATCCAAACTCAGGGAACCAAAACCCAGAGTCTGAGAACCTAGAAATCAAAATCTGTAAGCAAAAGTTCAAACATCTTCCTCAGCTACAGTATGACATGGCACCGATTTGAGACTCATTTCAGAATTTTAACTGCAAAAACTAAGAAAGGTGATTTCGAGCTGATAGACGTAAAGAAAATTGTAAAAAAGATAATTGAAGTCTCAATTACAGATTTTGATTTCTTTATTCTCAGATTTTTTGATTTAGATTCTCAAATTTTAGTACTTTACTTTAGTGCTTTAATACTTTAGGCTCTGAATTCATGCCATACAGCACGTGGCCCAGAGGAGAAATAAAAAAAAAAAACAATCCAAGACTTGATTCCACAAATGTGGACAGTGGAATGTTTGGAAGTCTATAATATCAACAGTAGATAATTAATCTTCATCTTTAAATTAATGTGGGAACAAAAATCTCTCATTTCAATCAATCAATCAAACTTTATTTATAAAGCGCTTTTCATACAGCTGTAACAAAGTGCTTTACATAATAAAAACA
>JBAMYA010045098.1:0-11961 GCA_037176975.1 Arrhamphus sclerolepis
TTATACTGGTAACCAGTTCAAACAGGTGCCATTAATACAAGTAACGAGTGGAGGACAGAGGAGCCTCTTACAGAAGACGTTACAGGTCTGTGAGAGCCAGAAATCTGGCTTGTTTGGAGGTGAACAAATACTTATTTTACACCATGATTTGCAAATAAATTCTATCAAAATCAAACAATGTTATTTTCTGGATTTTTTTCTTCTCATTTTGTCTCTCATAGTTGAAGTGCACCTATGAGGAAAATTACAGGCCTCTCTCATCTTTTTAAGTGGGAGAACTGGCACAATTGATGGCTGACTAAATACGTTTTTGCACCACTGTATAGCAAGTCTATTACAAGCCTCAGTAACATGTGGAGGAACCATACACAGCTACAACAGCCTGGCTGCTGTCTGGCTTTTGTTTTGATGGTTTTCTTTCTTTTCTTGTTGTGAGGCCTGGACTTCCTGTGGCCGTGCTCGTGGGTGCTGATTAGTGACTCGACTCACCTGTGGTGGACTGCTGGCCTGTGCACTTAAGCTCAAGCTCTTCTACCTCCTGGCTGCCAGATCGTTGGTTATCCTTTGTGGCCAAATTATTGTTCAAGTGCTCACCTAGATTAAACCCAAATCCTGACGGCAGAATTTCATCTTAATATCTTTGCACTGAGATTGCCTCCGATGATGACATGACTCGTTTTAAAGAAGATGCCGCCTCACACCATCATACTGCCTCCACCCAAAGATGTAGCAATCAGCAAAGCATCTGCTGTGTCTTCTCCACGCTTTGACCCTACGATCCAAGTGCTGTTGGCAGAATCTGGACTCATGACTGAACATAACGTTCATCCACATCTTCAGGTCCCTCAAATCAAACGTCAATACCAACAGCCAAAAAAAACCAAAAACCCACATTTTAAATACAAAAACTACACGAGGTTCTTCACAAACTGATGCTATTCTATTTTTAGTTATTCCATGTCTAATTATGCAAATCAAATTCCTTTGTTCGAGGAACATATATCATAAGAAATGACATTTTCAATATGTATCTATTTATCAGTTTAGTTTAGTGTTCCTTTGGATTGGCTTTTGTCTGGATAGTTTTCTGACTGGATTGATTGTTATAAACATTTTTAAAATAACAACCCAGTTAAATATGATGTATTTATTTCTGACTGCATAATAATGTTATTGGTATTGGTTGCCCGTGGCAACCATCTAAACCGGCCAACGTTCATGTCATGGAGGAATGATGGAGGAATTAGGACTAATTCTTTTGCTGGACTTTTTCTGGGATAGATTTCTTATCTGTGTTGGACGGGCAGCTCTCATAATTTGCAATTTCTGCTCCTGTAAAATGGTGACTTGTTTTAAAATAATCTATAAAGCTTGGACCAATCAGAACATCCTTTTGTTTGTATGTAAAGTTTATCGAGCTTAAAATAGCAGGCAATGGTGGGTTACAGAATGGAAGAAAGAAAAGAAAAAAAAAAGACTTGATTCCCATCTTCCCGTCCAAAGGCCCAGTGAAAAGGAAAAATTTGGTCACATCTGGTGGATATGTGGCCGAGTTTAGGCAGCTACACTCACCTTCAGTAAATACTGTCACTCAAAGAGCCAGCTAAGCAAGAACTAGTGAAAATAGGAAGAAAATGAAGAGATGAAAGGAGTTTGTCACTTTCGTATAGTTCTTTTTGGGATTTCAGTTAAGAATATACATTACTTCTGTCTTTCTTTTTAAATAATGCTTTAAAGAAGGGATTTATCCAGTGTGTTTGGTAAATGCGTGGCCTTTGTTGGCCGGTCTTCACTCCTGCATAGTTTCATCATTTGTAACTCCTGTCCTGATAAAGTGCAGAATTTAATGCTCGCCAAAATGTGTCACTCACCATCAGCCTGCACATATTTGGGAACTGCTTGTCGTAATGAATTGGGCTCTTATTTTGACACAATTCCAAAAACCAATAATTAGTAGAAAACGATGAGGGCAGTGGGGATCCTGGAGCAGCAGTGCAGGCCCTTAACAGCACAGCCACCAACTGCAGTTTTCTTGGTCAATTATCTGAAAAGGTCTGACCTTAATATTCCAGAACTAGTATCAGGTTTTTATAATCACGGTAGAAACAGTGAGTCAAAATGATTTCTCTGTGTCTGATCATTGGTCAGAATAAACAATCATCGAGTTCCAACTGCTGAGCAGTGTGCTGAGACATCTGAACACTAGATCTTAAAATGGGCCGTGGAGGAAGAACCATCAAATGAAGGATTGTACAACAGCCTTTAGCTGAAGCTGTTTTCTTTAAAATGTGAACTCCAGTTCAGCTGTCTGGAAAACATTGTCTATTTGAAATATTATAGTTCTGATTCATAATTAAAATAAGATAATCTCACAAACTAATGCATGGTCAGTGGCTTTGTAACTACATGTATACACACTGTACAATCCTTTTAATTCTTCTATTGCATTTTCAGATCTCCCTGAGACTCCTGGGAACACCCAGCTGAAGTATGATTGGACAATTAAGTTTCACGGCTCGGCAGCAGATGTATACTTATAAGATACCTGTGTGAGGCTGCAGCCCTGCAGCAGCAGCAGGTACGGACAGTCATGAGGAGGATGAATGGAATACTGTGTGGTGTTGTCGTCGCTGCTCTCCGTCTCCTCCCTCTCCGATTCCTCTCCTTCCCGCTCGCCTCTTGGCCTCGACAGACAGAGGGTCTCTGTTTTGGCCCCTGACCCACTGCCCCCCTCAGAGAGAGCCGCGGGGCTGTGAATGGGATTCTGTTCTGGGCCTGTTTTGAGGGACTCGTAGCTGTGGACTGAAGAATGATTGAGGCTCTCGCACCGGTCTTTGTGCATGTCCTGTTCGGTCTCCGTATCTAGGAGGTCCATTTCACTTTTGCTTCTCCACAGCTTCTGGCCCCGGCTCATAGTCCTTTCCATGAGCGTGGAGGTAACTCTGGAGCGGCTCTTCTGCAGCTTCCGAGCCTGGGCATTGATTCCTAAGAGGGATATAAATAAACAAATAAGAGAACCGAGACAGTGTTAAAGCTGAGTGTGAATTGAACTGCTGTATAAATACATTAGGCACAGAGGTGATGGAATGTGGTGATACAGAAACACCCACTTTTTTTTTTTTCCTATAGCAAGGTGAGGTGTGCGAGTGCTCCATCATTAATACGCAGCGCATTCATGCCAGAGTCAACAAGGAGAAGCCCCACACAGGAAGCAGGAGTGGAAAGAAAGACAGAGCTGATGGAAATTAAAAAAAGAGAAATGTCTACCCTCGCAGCAGGCTTCCACAAACCCACTCCGATAGGAGCCTATCACACGCCGGGCCATTCATAAAAGCAAAACACACAACAGGACACACAGTTACGCCACAACCACAGCTGTGTCAACCACAAGCCGGCAGGGAACGGGCAGAAAAGGGTCCACCCAGCATGTGCCATGCAGCGTTTGTGTCAGTTATCAGTGGAAAGTTCTGTCTCGTTTTCTGTCACATCAGGCTTTTATGAACATGATTGTACACAGTGTTTTGCAATGTGAAGACTTTATAGTATTTTACTGTGAACAGCAAGTATTAAAGGCCGGGGCGTGTAGCGGGAAGACGCTTAATTAAATAACAAAGTGTGTCTGTAAACTTCATTAGGGTATGACTATAACATTTTAATGGTACTGAGAATAAAATCCAGTTTTGTAAAAGAGGTTGAGAAAAATGAAAAAAGAGAAGGTAGCCTGTCAGCCTTGGCTGACTTTCACTGGAAAAACAGCAAACCACAATTCATTGTGAGGACTCTAAAACTGGCTTTAATACTGAGAAAGCGTCATTTAAGAGTAAAGACTCTTATTCCAGGACGTGTAGACACACTGATTCAGGATGTGGTATGTTGCACAGGATCATTTCATAAAATAACCCGAGCCTGAGGCGTACCAGCGGTGATGGTGTCCTTCTCTTTGGACGTCTTCTCCTCTATCGAGCTTCTCCTCTGGATTTCGAAGCGCCTTGCCAAACCCTCTCTGGGTTTCCATAGCGACTGCAGGAGGAGGGGTTTCTCGTGGTCACCCACTACCCGAAATCCTTCTGTCCTCCAGTCTCGGCTTTCAATGGAGCCAATGGTGTCACAGAGGACGTAGGACTCAGCCTCCTCTTTGCTCAGGCCATACCTAGATCAAATAGTGTCAATGGAAATAACGGGAATAAAAACATTCATCTCCGAAAAAAACACAAAGATACAGTACTGAGATTGTTTATGAAAAATAACCTGACACAACATCATAAAACTAAGCACATCTTGGATGAGCTGCTGTATGTTATCTTAATCATGTTGTTTCGTCATAAAGCCACTTTGTAACTGTTAAATGAAAATCAACAAAATCTCCATCTATATTCTGTTTTGATTGAAGGCAACTTAATAAGCTAAACAAACCTCATTATCTTTATTCTGAATTGCTATAGCTAAAGGAGACGCTAATCCTTACTCATAATGTTTACGTCAAGCTTCTTATCTCCATAAAAGTTCGGACCCTGGAGGAAGTCAACAAATTCACCTATCTTGGCTCAACCGCGGCGAGCAACTTGCCTCTGCATTTGGAGATCTCAAAGCGTATGGGCAAAGCAACTGGAACAATGGCAGATCTCACAATGACACAGGAGCAAAGATGAAAGATTGAACCGTTTTACAAACAAAGACGCTCTGCGACAGATATCAAGCAGCGTCAGATTTGGGGGAATCGTCTCTGCCTCTACGATCTCTGTCAGCTAGCCAACCAATAGGAACGCACCATGAAATACCGTAAACATCACCATAACTACACAGCACAGTAGCCTAGCAACAATAGCGTAAGATAGAATGGAGAAACAGGAAGAAAAATGTGAAAATGAAATAAAGAAGAAAGGCACTTTTTTATTTTATTCATTTTCTTTTTGAAGCCCACAGACAACACTAAATGCCTCATATTTACTTCTGTTGTAGCCACAACTCAAAAGTACACATTTGCACAGTGTAACATGCTGTAAATCCATTATCTACTGATTTCACATCAATGTGACTTGATTTTAATCTTATAAGACTGTAAAAACTGTACAGTGTTAACCAGGCATTAAAGGCATGACAAGCATGTCACGGCAGGATCCAGCTGTCATAAAAACTGCCATCTGTGGAGTCATGAACCTGTCTTGTAACCGTCTTGTAAAACCATCAGGTGAAAAATGAGGCAGGTGTTGGCAGTAAACCTCAGCTTTCCACGTCCTCAATTCTATAAAAACTGAGTCCACTGAACATCCATGTTCTCCTGTAAATGTAGTGCTCTCAGCAGATGCATAGCCCTCTAACCCCTGAGTCTTGCTAACTAACAAAATCACTCACACACTGGGCCTCTTTAATGAAATTTTCATAGAGCTGTGAGTAGATTTACACATAAATCACCTCCTTACAAAAAAAAAACAAACCACAAACAAAAAGAGAAATCTGCTTTAGATTCAAGAATACTGCTAGCTAGCTGCTCCATGACACAGCAGATTAGGAGTTTAGGTCAAATTTTAGTCTCACACTAACCAACTATATTCCTGACTCTGTATTCTGACTTACACAGAATAATGAAAAACAAATAAGTAAATGAGCGTGGTATAACTCCACAGTTTAGCGTGTAGTTTAAGCTAACTAATCTATGCTAAATATTGTGTTTCCTAAGCAAATCTCTGAATTTCCTTTATTCGAACATAAATCAGTTTCAGGGCTCTGTACCAGCAATGTAGACCGCTCAGGTCTTCTGGTCCAGGTCTGCTCTGTGTCCCCAGAACCATAAGCTAACAGCAGCACTCAGCTTTTATGCTCCACACATCTGGAACAAACATCTGGAACAAACTCAGAGAAAACTGCAGGGACACTGAAACCCTTGGTTCTTTTAAATCAAAGTTAAAAACTGATTTCTTTAAATCTGCATTTGATTGATTTTTTTTCTTTTTAAAACCATTCAATTAATTAATTTTGAGCCATTTTAATGTTGATACTCCACTGTAACTGTCTATCCTAACTTTTACTATATTGTTTTCGATTTTCTTTATTTTTCTATTTTCTTTGCATTTACTGTATGTCTTTGTTTTGTCTTTGTCTTATGATGCAAAGCACTTTGAGTTGCACTGTTGCTAAAATGTGCAATATAAATATACCTGCTTTTCCAAAGAAAAAAAGATAAAACTCCAAAACCCTATTTCAACTGAGTAAAACAAAATTACTTGAATATCTTATGAAACATCAGAACAGGACAAATCCGAATATATCAGAAGTGGTAAAGTTGCTCAACATGCTCAGTATATAAATGCCAAAACTAAACCTCAGGTTTTCCTTGAAATACAAGAATAAGGATCTACTCTTTCCTCAACTAGATGAATTCCCGTTGTATTAATCATCCCGCTATGTTTTTGGCCTAAACGTAAGTAAAGACTGACAGACCAAGGCTGCCCCAGAGTCTGAGCAGACACTGGATCTCTTTCACACAAGTCTGTGGTTTTCACTAGACCTTTTCCAAACTATTAATTGAACAACTTGGCATGAACACACAGCCTGCACTGTACTGTAATCATAATAAATAGAACAACGGCTCAAGTCGACATTGTTCATCTGAAATCACACCAACATGATCAGGATAATCTTTCATCAACTGCCAAAGCCTCATAAAAAAACACTTCTGGATGCTTTGATATACAAAGAAGATAGGTGTACTGCAGCAGAGGGGGTGTGAAGGACATATGAGGACACACATCCACATATGGCAGGCAGGCCTGCGGAGCAGAGAACACATGCTCTCACCGTTCAAGGGCCTCCTTGACCAGCTCCTTTGCGTTAGACTGTGTGGTGGCCAGGACGCTCTTGTAGTGAGCACCTTCACAGATTTCATTTCCAAAGATCTTCAGGATTCCAGGAGCAGTTATCTGATTGGAAAGCTCAAATGGGTCATCTGCTGGTAGAGTATCTGTGGAGAGCACTGGAGACGTGGAGAGAAAAATCACATATGTTTTGAGGATGCCTTAGTTTGACAGGGATATATACAATAAAGCAAAACTCATAATGCACACAGGTCACCAGACAGCCCTGCCCATCTACTAGTCACAAAAGTTTTTTAAAAAAAAAGAAAAACACAATCATGAAGTATTGATGGATGATTGTAAACAGTTGACCTGGACAGCCACAAAGGATGGTAGTCTGATTCTTCTGGATTTGACTTTGATTTCCTGGAGGTACTAAAGCCTGATTCATGGTTTTTGTGGCATTTATGATTGTATGTTGTAATTTGTTCTGCAATTATACCACCAACCACTAGAGGGCAGTGCAGCTTTTATACAGTGCTAAGCTTCCTTTCGTTTACTTCCTCATGTAGCTCAGACATCAGTGCAGATAAAGTGTACCTTATTTGAACTGGCACTAATAAATGTCTTCAGTCATTTTTAAACACGTTCCACCTGCCTTGAAAACAACAATGATCCATCATTGAGAAACACGAAGAAGAGGAAATATTCCAACAAGTTTCATTTGAAGAAAGGTGCAAATCAGGGTTTGGCATAGCTACTGGTGGTAGGTTCACATCTATGCCGTAGGTACCCTGTCACTTTTACGCGTAAGAATAAATCAGGTTTAGCGATCTGCCCAGAAAAGCATCTGATGTCAGCCATTTTGGAGGTTTTGAATAGTGGCCTTGAACACCTGTAGGAGTCACATACAGCACGCCCCCATCCAATTGTAATTGGTTCAGTACATTCTGTACCAGTGGAAATTTCGGTAACAGGGAAGGGTACCAGTAGCCTGGCTCCACCTGCATACGTACTTCTGCTCAATTCAATTTCGCTTCACCACTTCGTCTGGCAAACATTAACTCTACCCTCTTTAGGTTAGCACCGAGGAATCCGACAAATCAACGTACTGAAGCCGTGGCCGAGAGCCATGACGTAGCCGCTGCGCTGAGTTAGAGCTTGTAGTCCAGTTTATTCCAATAAAATCAACAATGGTGGTGGACACGGAAATACGGGAGGCCATTCATTCTGTTGTGGAGAAGATCCCCGGTATCAGTGACTTAAAGCCACAACAAGATGAACGTTTGGTTGGTTTTTTGAATGGAAATGATGCAGTAGCCCTGCTCACAACAGTTTTCGGGAAAAGTTTGATTTATCAGTTCTTGCCATATGTGGCAAGAAACTACGGAGAGCAAACGTACATAAGTTCACATAATGTACATAAGTCACTGATAGCCATATTCCATCCACTGGGATTTCTCAGATTCCATTTCATTAAATTCCTGGTGTGGACAGACCACCTACAGGCTATTGAATATTCTCTGGTATGGAGGACTGCGTTTACAGCAGAAGTACTAGGCAGCAGCTTCAGACAAGCAAAAACCTGGTAAGGCCCAGGCTAGGCTACAAGACCTCTTCCTCAAAATAATTTTCACAAAGTGATTGAGCATGAGTGACCAGGCCAGGAAACATAACTCTATTGACAAAAATGTAGTTCCTCTGTCAGACTTGACCCCTTCATCGAGTCAAATAAGTGATATGTAAATGCTACAGATGACGTACTGCTTCCCTTCCTGGCCTGGACAGACCGTGATGACTTGAGTCCTGCAGTCAGGGCCATGGAAGTGGAGCTGGAGCTGGAATTGGTGGTTGGTCTCCGGCGAAAGACACCAGAGAGGCGGTTGGTGTGGCGACGGATGCGACTCTTGCTGGGCTGTCTGACAGCCACCCCCTCGGCTAACCTGCAGGTGGATGATTCTGACCTGAAAAAACAGCAAAACAGCAAGTTAAAGAACATTGGAGATGTTTTCTTTTAAAACAAAAATTGGTAATTGACAACATCACTTCAGATTCAATAAGACAAAAAGCAAACCTGAAGAAAAGTTGGTTTGAAATGAGTATTCTAATATCTTATGAATGGCCTTTCTCCAGCTCTGCTGCTGTTCACCATGCTTTCCTGCTCTCTCTCTCTGCATAACTGAAATAATAAAGCGTTGTTCCCTCCTGACACAGCCTCTAAGCTTCTTACAGCTGTGGCTCAAAGGTTCTCTGCAGTTATGCCACAGTTCCTGGCGCAGGACTTAACAATTTTTTGAATTCTGATTCTGCTGGTGAAAGCCTGTGATATAAAGGCATTACAGAGTTATGGCTTGTTAAGCGCAAGATTTTTATACAAAACAGAAATTATTAGAGGATTTCGAGATCATGAGATCATGTTCTGACAGTTTGAAATGTGGCTTTACGTTTAATTTAAGCTAATAAAAGTACTTGTGTTTTGAAAAAGAGAAAAAATATTTGCCACAATGTTCACTTCAACTGATTTTAACAGCTGCATGTGGAGAAAGTGGATGCAGTCCATTGATTTTAGGTGCTTTATAAACAGTATTATAGCCTCCTGAACTGAACTGAGATGTCATTTAAAGTAGACTGAATGACTGAACTGAGTCCATGCTGGTCATACTCACAGATGAGAACCATCACCAGTCTTCCTCCCCAGCCTGACAAACCGTCTTTTTGGAGAAGCTGCAGAGAGGCTCGGAGGTCGTGGAGGGAGAGGGTGCAGCTCCTCAGAGGACCCGTTCATCTCATTCATTCCCGGCTGATGCTTGTCTGCGTATGCCCGCTCGGTTCCAGCTGCTGCAGATGTTATTTGGAGTCACAGGGAGCGTCCTTGTCCTGTCCCATCGGGGCGCAGTGATGATCCATCCAGGACGAGCTGCAGAAAGCCACTCAGCTGCTCCTGCGCTTTCCGGAACAGCCGCTGCAGATGTTTCCAGCCCTCAGCCAGCTGTTGGAGCCGCTGCAGATGGGCTGGTCAATCCAACAAGGGCGGCT
Source organism: Arrhamphus sclerolepis (assembly GCA_037176975.1). NCBI lineage: Eukaryota > Metazoa > Chordata > Actinopteri > Beloniformes > Hemiramphidae > Arrhamphus > Arrhamphus sclerolepis. Next base: position 9,828 of record JBAMYA010045098.1, read on the forward strand.
CGAGTTACAGCTTCAGCCCGCGCATAATTCTGTTGGTCAGTTGGCTAAAATGCGTACTCTATCTTTGTAGGAACATGTACAATTCTGAGCAAAGTTCAAGATTTCGATCTGTTTCAAATTCATAACGACTCCGCTCTCCAGATGCGCCCCGCCAGAGTTTGGAGATGCCAAGTGCGCACACACCCGCTTACGCAAACTCCCACGACACGTAAAAAACAAACAAAAAAAAAAAAAAAAAAAGAGAGAGAGAGAGAGAGAGAGAAAGAAAAACGGAAGAGTCTTTTTTAAAAGCATTTTGTGTGAGTAGGGGATTTTTAATCAAATTTAATAGTACATCAGAAACTGATAATTTGCGTCCAGGACTGAGCGAGATCAGATCACTTCTGTGCGTCCAGGACTCCATCTTCTGGCTGCATGTGCACAAATCTAACCGCCTTTATTGTCTCTATTAAATAATACTAAACAATTGGTGCGTTAAAGTAACCTAAATGAAAGGTATGAGGGGGCTTCGATCTGATCCAGCAGCTTTTTGTTGGCTATTTACACCGATCTGATTTCTACGGAGCCCCAGACGTGCCTGAAACAAAAATTATAAATTATGGCAACAACTTTCTTTAGTATTTTGTGGCCACAAATTACTATTTCATGGCCTAAAATGAGCAATTTGTGGCCTTATATTTGTATTTCATGGTCACAAATTAATATTTTGTCCACAAAATACTATTTTGTGGCCATAAAATACCAACTACCACGAATTATCAATTTCAAATACTAATTTGAGGCCAGAATTTCCTATTTTAATTTTTAGATGCCATGCTAGCTGTCTAGCTGGAGTGGGAATAATTGTTTAGTTTATTGTGATTTTTCAGTATTAATAATATGACCAACCACATTACTTAAGTGCATTTTTTTAGGAGTTGTTACTTTATAATTATCAAACTGTTAAACATTGGTGCATTGTAGCAGTATGTTACAGCAATGTTAAGGGTTTTAATATCTGTGATCCAAATATCATTCCAGAATATTTTGTTAAAGTTATTTATTTATATTTATGAGAGCTAATTCATTTTATCTGTTCTGTATCTCTTGCATTGTTTCTGAAAAGGACTTATGGAAAGCTAAGACTTTGAGAAACATCAGTACCTTCATCATAATCCAGCTGGGCTTCGCTGTAAGAGCTTCACCCTTATTGATGTGACGACTGTCTTCCATTACAAGCTTGCTGGTGGGTCTTCATGATGTGCTTCAGGATAATGCTACAAAACTGGACAGTTCGAGAGTTTTCCCCAATAAAACAAATTACAAAGGAACTGATAATGTCAGAGCCACACAGTGGAAAGGAGCTGATACTTTCCTTGACAAGGACGGTGTCCTCAGGGTGCGAGGATGGCTGTACCACGCTCTCTACATAAAACATCCTGCAATCATCCCCAGAGATCATCACGTTACAAAGATGATAACTGCACATCACCATGAAACCATGAAGCATCAAGGTAAAGGCTTTACAATTGATGAAATAAGGACCAGGGGCTACTGCATTCCTGGCATCAACAGAGCTGTAACATCCCACATTCGTCAGTGCGTCATCTGTGAACGGCTCTGAAAACCAGTAGAAGAGCAGAGGATGGCTGACCTACCACCTGAACGTGTGGAAGCCTCACCCCCCTTCACTCTCTGTGGTATGGACTGCTTTGGTTCTTTTCTCACAAAACAAGGAAGGAAGGAGTTTAAAAGGTATGGTCTTCTCTTCACTTGCTTCAGGTCACAACCATTCATATTGAGACGATATGTCCACTGACTCATTCATCAATAGTCTTCGACGCTTCATTGCTACATGGAGATGTTCGTCAGATCAAGTCCGTCCAAGGAAGCAATTTCACTGGAGCCAAAAATGAGCTAAAGAAAGCTCTGAAGTAGGTTGATGCAAACAAGCTGTTTTCCTTGTGGAGAAGCAATGTGACTTTAGCATGAACACTCCATGTTCAAGTCCTGTTGGGGGCGTGAGGGAGAGAAAAACGGACAGTGAAAAGTGTCTTAAGAGTCCTGGGGCCTCATTTATAAAACATTGCGTAGATTCCATCCTGAAAGATTTCTAGCGCCAAAAAGTTAGAATTTTCGTACGCAAAAAAAGGAT
>JBAMYA010045099.1:0-11961 GCA_037176975.1 Arrhamphus sclerolepis
TCTTTGTGGTGATCTGATCCAGCTGGGCAACACGCTGCAGATACAGCTCCTCCTAAGAACACACACACACACACACATAAATATATATATAAATACACCTAAAATAAATAGTAAATAAATAATAATAAATATATGAATATATATATATATATATATGTGTATATATAAATATTTCTTGTATAAATAGTTCTATACCACCAACCTCCCGGTGGTGGTGTGTTTGCTGCCTACAGGCCATGGGAATTCGGCGTTTCCTTTTCGGATATGGATAAAGTCAGTTTTCAAAAAGACTTTTTTCCAAATTTAGTAGCTTATTACATGGACATTACGTGACATGCTCACGTATTCTGTCCCGATGTTGCAAAATAGTCAAAGTATTTAAAGAACTTATTTTGTTTAATTTTATTCAGTTGAGTGAACGAAAGAGTCTCCCATTTCCGACGGGTCTTTGAAAACAGCATTCGAGTAGTTAGCCTTTTGCTAACTCCAACGATGGACAATGTTTCTAGTTTTCGCTCCGTCGTGAACCCAGAAGACATCCGGGCAGAAGCCCGCGACGGTTCATCCGCTGAAGATGGGCTGGTCGACGCTTTTGGAGACCTGGCTGCCCTGCCAGTAGAGGTCGGGGAGAGAAGACCGACGTGTTTGCGGTGTCGGTGAGCTAAATTTGACTGGCGCTAATGCTAAAACAGCTGTTTGTAACTGGGAAACCACAGCTTCACGTCTTTAACTTTCCTCCCATGCAGTCGTCCTCAGAAGGTGTGTCTCTGTCCTTTTCTCCCACCACGACCGCTGGAGGTGTCCACGTGTCTGTACGTGGTGCAGCATCCTGCAGAGGTGAGGCGTGACTGTTAAAACCAGGTGTAAATACATCATAACTCTGATTTGATCAGCAGGGACTTGCGCAGTCGTTTTTTTGGGGGTCGGGTGCACAAACCCCCAATCTTAGTTTGTCATAGATGATCATAATTCATCTTTTTCGTAAAACATTTTGTTGCAGTGTGGAGGCTTTTGTTGTATAATTGAACATTTTGCCCAAAAATTCCCAAAATTGTAACGTTTCAGCTGAAGTTTTTTGTTTTTTTTTTAATAAATATTACAATATTCTACTTTCTTTAACCAAGGCTTTCAGGAACTGAAAGACAAGTTTGGATTGCAAAATCAGGATCTATATAGGTTAGGATCAGGCGATTGTAACCTCACATCAACATCATGATTAATTGAATATTTTGCCTTGATTACGATTAAGGAACAATTACTTTATGTTCATACGTTTTTTTCCCCTGCTGAGAGTTTACCGTCAGTTTTTTTTTTTTTGTTAATATGATCAGCTATCAAAGATGGGATATTTTTCTAATGAAAGAGCACATAACTGTAATTAAAAGTAATTTTAATGAATGGCACACAAATGAGCTATTTATGGTTATTAGGTGAGTACTTCTTTGAACTACTGGAACTGAATCACATATTTCTTAAAAGAAAAAAAGCCTAATCGGAGGCTTTTGTTGTATAATATTCCCCAAAATTCTGATGTTTCAACTTCATGTTGGAACCCTTTTTTTGTAAAATATCGACTTTTTCAAAAAATGGAATTTCCTGACGTCAATGATGACTTTTTGTTATAATATTGTGAATTTTGAGTAATTGCAACTTTCCATCCTGAAATAAAGGATTTTTGTTGTAAAATTACAAATTTTGAAATATTGCGACTTCTCTTTTGTAAAATGCAAAAAAATTGTAATGAAATGTCAAATTGGGTGAAATTGTGGCTTTTTGACAAAAAAAATACAACTTTATGTCACAAAACTGTAAAGTTAATTCACCTGTAACTTGTTATCACATTGTTTTTTTAAAAACCTTGCTAAATTGCAACTTCTTTCACATGATGTTGCATCATGTTTTAAAATGTAAAGTTACTTCATGTTGAAAACTTAAAAACTGCAATTTTATGTCCTAAAAGAACATTTTGCGATATTGACACTTTTTGTCTTAAATAGTGCATTTTCTCCAAGCCTCCAAATGGCATGAATTCAATTTAAAATTGTAATTTTTTGTTTTTAAAATATTGACTTTTACAAAATTGCAACTTTTTGACATAAATTACACTTTGCTGTAAAATTGTGCCTTTCGTATGATTTCAACTTTCTGTCCTGAAATCAAGAATATACAACCAATTTTTTCTGCCACAAGATCTCAAATTTTGGAAATTGTGACTTTTTGGCGCCATACTACAGTTTTTTTTTTTCTTTGATATAAAATTACAATTTCATGTAAAATAAATTGTAAATTTCTCATCATTTCATGTCCAAAATCTCTCAATGTTGCAACTGCATTTTTGTCGTAAACTCTCAAACTATGTTAATCACAACTTTTACACATCAAGTCTTTAAAACTCATCGGACCCCCCACAATTGTAAAATTGTACATTGTGCTTTAAGAAAAAAGAACTTTTGTTGGAAAAATTGCAGGTCTTTGATGTAAGAAAGCTACTATTTAACTTTTTTCAACTTCCTGGTGAAGGTCTTGAGATGTTGCTTTAATGTTTTTTCATTTCTACTTTTATTGGCAGCTAATGACAATGAACATATTAATGAAAGGTTAATTACTTTTTCCATCTGCTTCCAGGAGAGCCGAGTACTTCGCACTGTTCCTCTTCTTGCTGCTTGTTTGCCTCAAGGACGGTGTAACGTCATCGTAGGAAGGAGATTTAATGAGGAAAAGTAAGGGAGTTGTATTTCTTTTTAACCCAAACATTCTCTTTTTGCGTTCTCAGTTTTAGTTTTTATTCGTCTCCACTCAGGCACCCGGAGCTGGCCGCCGTGTGTCGAGACAGCAGGACCCTCATACTGTACCCGGGTCCCAAATCCCAGAACCTGGAGGAGCTGGTTCAGGACCGAGAGTTCGGCATGGCCAAACACAACGTTATCATCATCGACGGCACCTGGAGCCAGGCCAAAAACATGTTCCTGAAAAACGGCATGTTTCACCTGCCCAGACAGGTGTGTGATGGCGCTTTGAACAACGAACGGTGGAGTTCAGTTTAGTTAGTCGGTTAGGATGTTAAAATCATTCAGTCCTACTGGGATGTACAAATACCCTGTCAAAATAGAAAACAAAATCTTTTTAACTAACAAAAAAATTTGAATTTAAAAGTGGAATTTATGGAAAAATTAGCAATTTAACAACTTTTGAGTTGATATTTTCCGCCAAAATAAAATTTTAATTTTAAGTTAAAAAGTCACAATTTTGTGACATTTGTATGATTAAAAAGTTGTGAATGTTTTTAAAATCTTTTTTTTTTCATTTTTTATAAAAAGTCTCTGTTGCAAAGTTTTAAATTTTACAACAAACTTTGATCTTTTTTTTTTTCTTTTTTTTTTTTACAAAAAAAAAAAATCAACATTTTGGGGGAATTTGTGCTTTTACAATTTTTTTGTGAAAGTCAGCTTTTGATAGGAGTCGTGATCTTTTGGGAAGTTTGAGTTTTTATTACAAAGATTCACTTATTTCTAAAGGGAAACAAAGATGTGAAATTTTCCATTTTATAATTTTTTTTAAATGAAAAAAAAAATCACAAATTTTGTGAAATCTAAGATTTTCCAAAACAAAAGAAATTCTTTTTTTTCTTTTTTACTACTGGGTCCAGGAACTAGCGGGACATCTGACAACATAGGTGGTTTAGAAAGTAAAGAATGATCTGCCCTTTAATGGTAACCATGTGATAAAATTTTTCTTGTATAAAGTGAAGTTTTTTTTAAACTGCTTTTGTCAAAAAGCTAATGTTGTTGTAAAATGGTGAATTTCGCAAGATCCTTTTTTGTAAAAAAAAAAAAAAAAAAAAAAATCTCAATGTTACAAATGTTCAGATTTTGCAAAAATCATGACTTTTATCATAAAATTGACAGAAGCTTTTGGTATAAAATTACAAATTTTTCAAGATCAAGATTTTATTTTTCTTTATTCAATAACCAGTACTTTTTATTTTACAATCACAAATGTCATAAAATTGTGGGTCTTTTTGTGGAAAATATCAATCTTTTTTCGAAAAAATTTGTTTTATATCAGCATTTTGTCCTAAAATCACATTTAAAAAAAAAAATAAATGAAAAAGTTGTGCTCGTACTTAAGTTGATTAATAATCATTTTTGTCAAAGTTAACTCTTCAAGATATGAAGGAGCTGACTGGAGGAAACATTTTTGGAGAGAACATGCTCTACAGAAATTATTTTAAAACTTTTGCCAAAAATAATAACTGAAACAGGAAGCATGCGAGTTCACTGAATCAACAGCTTCTTGCCATCTTCAGTTCACGCCCAGATTCAAAGGTTTCCAGCTGAGCTGAGGCTCTCTGCTTCTTCATTCTGACCGTAACTTGAAAATTGATCAACCAAAGACATCTTGGACGAGATTTGGATTCCCGAAAGGCACCTTGAAGAACGAGCAGGCTTTCATGAGGAGCTGTAAGAGCTCAAGTTGGAATCAATAAGAGTTTAAGCTGCAAATAAGGTGTTAAACCATCTCCATTACAGGTTCTGAAAGTTAAGTGGCTACATTCACTTTTAGTCTAACAAAGTTGTCTTGAGAGTATCTTTTTGAAGTTTCTCACCTTCAGGACCTGCAGCAGAGGTGAATTCAATAAAACCAGCAGTCCTCTGATCAGATGGTTTGATTTCTGGATCTTTTCTCTAGAAATGTTACGACTTGATGAATTAATATGTCAAGATTCAAAGTTCATGGTCACAGATATGCACAGCAGGAAACACGTTTTCCACAGTCATTGTCAAACAGAGTCTTAGAATATAAAAAAGGCAGCTTATAGAAAACCTACATTAGAAATATAAACATTAAGAGATAAAAGTAAAATGTAAACTGTGGAGAATTCTAAATATAATAAAACAGATTTTAAAAAAGACAAAGAACTAAAAAAAAAAAAAAATGGGCAAATGAAGCCTCGTTTGTAATGGCGCATGTAGGTGTGGATTAAAGGCAACACCACCGGTTATTGTGGATTAAAGGCAAAACCACTGGTTGTTGTGGATTAAAGGCAAAACCACTGGTTGTTGTGGATTATACGTGACAACACTGGTTATTGTGGATTAAAGGCAAAACCACTGGTTGTTGTGGATTATACGTGACAACACTGGTTATTGTGGATTAAAGGCGACACCACTGGTTGTTGTGGATTAAAGGCGACACCACTGGTTGTTGTGGATTATACGTGACATCCACTGGTTATTGTGGATTAAAGGCGACACCACTGGTTGTTGTGGATTAAAGGCGACACCGCTGGTTGTTGTGGATTATACGTGACATCCACTGGTTGTTGTGGATTAATGATCCCTGAATACAAGATGATCTAAAATGATTAAAAAAACAAAACAAAAGATAAACCAAGTTCATTTATAAAGCACTTTAAAAAGTTCTGATACATATATGAAATACATTTAGGATAAATCTAATTAAACAGGTAAAAGACACAAATTTAAAAACTGGAGTTCATTAAATCTAAATAAACATGGATATAAAATAAATAAAAATCAGCATCTGATGATACGACACCTCTTGGTCTTCTCTGCTCTGATCTTATCTGTCAGAGGAGATAAAGATGTGAAGAGAAATAACTCGTTAACGTTACTGACTCCATATTTGTCTGTGACGTTAATGTCCTTCCTTTGTTTTACTAAAAGAAAAAATAGAAACGCTGTTCTGCTGGAAATAGTTTGCAACCAGAGCAACTCTACGGAGTCAATTTAGGAACATAAATGCTTGAAGTAATTGTTGGAACAAGTGAGGATTTGACTTCATTCAGGGTTGCAGCTTTAATCCGTGTCGACAGCGAGCGATCGCGCTATTGATCGCGTCTGCTTTGATTTACCAGGTGCAGCTCAATCGGACTCTGTCCAGTCAGTACGTGATTCGCACTCAGCCCTCCAACATCTGTCTGTCCACGCTGGAATGTGCCGCCGTCGCCCTGTCGGTCCTGGAGCAGAACGATGAGATCCAAGAGGTGAAGTGGTGACACGGTCGATCGTTGTCTGAAAATATCATTATCCTTTGCTTTCTGCTTTCCAGAAACGTCTAAGTCAGCACTCTGCTCGCAGTGACTGCTTTTCTTGATGCAACCAAACACAGTTATGCATTCAGCTGACGCCAGTGTAAGCATTCGTTTGGAGCTGTGGCCGTGTTCAGATCCAACATTTACACTCTTTTTAGCTTTGTTTTTGTTTGAATATGTGGCTCTGAAGATATCAAATTCACAACTGTGTTCAGCAGTTGGTTACAAACGTTATAAATGCAGAATACAGTAGTTTAGTAGCGACCAACTCAGTGAAATAAGCCTCAAAGCTGTAAGAAAACTGTAGTGATCGTTCTCTCTGGCCCGGTCTTCATTCATGCAGCATCAATCAGGCGCCATGGCAACCGAAAACATCCCACGGCCACAGCGTCATGGACGCGTTTGTGTTGTCTTGATTTGTCTGCCTTAGTTCTTCTTCTTTTAATTTCTGACATCACATTTGTCCTTTTTTTATTTATTTATTTATTTTTTTAATTTTATTGCCATTATTGTTGCATATGTACAGTTCATTTGCTAAATAAAGCTAGCGACTCTCGCGGGGTTAGGTGCATCGCTGCCTCCTACAGTTAAGGAAAAAAACTCAACACATTTGGACTTTGCAGTTTATTTGCATTTAGGACGAGGGGGTGAAATGGAGAACAATTTAAGATGCTTGTTAGCACCAGGTGTGAACAGACGTACTGCACCTGCGCTGGGATCACTCAGGACTGTACACGGGGCCTGCAGGCTCATTATTACATTTTACATTCAGACTAATGCCTTTTACAGATCATCACCATGACCTTAAAGAAGATATAATGTAAAATTTAAACGCATCTCAGGAAAACCGCTTCAAACCGACCAGAGTTCCTTTGCTCGCACAGTCCAGTTCATTTGGGGACGTGCAAAGAAGCAACTCTGGTCTGCCTGAAAGAGTCTCTGTGACATCAATTCAGAGCCAAATGTATTAAGAATCATAATCCAAACTCAGAGAATAAAAACCCAGAATCCGTAGTCAGGAAATGAAAACCTGATAGAAGAAAAGAAAAGTGTGACTGAGGAAGATGATTGACATCTCTGTTGTAGTTTTTTATTTCTTGGTTACACATTTTGGGTTTTGATTCGCCATGAATTAGGAATAAGAATTGAAGCCATAGGTCTTTGGTCTGCCTCCAGTCAACCAGCCATATGCAGGAAGTGGACTGCAACGCATTGCATTGTGGGAAAATTAACACAAACTTGTGTATCTGCTACCTCGTCTTTCCACTCGTGCTGGGCCCATTGTGTGTCGCATGTCTGCATGAAATAAAATTCAAAAAGCCTCCAGCGTTAAAAGTTTTCCCGCGTTAACCGATAGATGAGCAAGGTTTCTTGTTGATTGTTTTATTTTGGCTTCTGCTTCAGTAATTCTTGATGCAGCGCCACCACAGGCGAGGAGGGGAACAGGATATTCAACAGGTTCGGTTTGTTGTTAAAGCATGAAGGCAAACTGGGATCAGCCCAGTCTACCTGACTGTCAGGTGTGAAAGCACTCGAACTTCCCAGCTATAAGAGCGATATCTTGCTCAGTTATTCTGTATTCACGTATAAACCTATGCAGAATAAAGCTTAGACTCACAACTTCGGGGTTATTATCTTCAAAAGGGAATGTGAAGTGCAGCGCCTGAAGGGTAAAATATCGTCTTAATACCTTTTTACGCGCGCGTGTAATTTCGTCTGCTGGCGCAGAGAGAATTGAGAGGAAAATGAAAGCATTTATCACGCTCGTCATCTCTGGCAGGTTCTGCTGAGGCCCCTGAAAGCCCTCTGCTCCTTCCAGCTGCAGCACGGCGCTCAGATTCATCACAGCAAGGAGCATCTGCTGAAAAACGGCATGTACGACAAGCCCATGCCCAAGAACAAACGCAAGATAAAGAGGATGGAGAAACTCATTACTGACCACAACATCTGCCCGAGATGAGGACGAGACGAGGACGAGACGGAGCAGAGCGGAGGCGGGACTCGTCTGTGTTTACAGAGCTGCTGTGTAGGACTGAGTCATCAGGGTCAGGTGTGCAAACAACTCAAGTCATTTCTAATGATACTTGTGGTATCCAGGGGAAAGTAATTTATATATTTGTCATTAATTATGAATTAATGACCAATGGTTTACTTGAAACATTGCTGTCAGCAGTAAATGAGGTTTCTCACTTTTATTGTTGAAAATTGTTTACATAATTCCAGACTGCTTCTGGTAAGCAAATATGGGAAAAAGATACAAACAGGAATGTACGGAGAAAAAAAAGAAAAAGCTGTTAAAAGAAAAAAAAGAAGTGAAAATTAAAATATTTTTTTCATTGTATTCATACTTTTATTTGAATCCAACACTGTGATGCTTTTCATCGTGATGATTTATTAGATCAAGAAAAAAAAAGAAAAAGTAGCATTAAATGCCCACTTTGTCAACTGTTTGGGAGTTTATTTTAAATTAAGAGGGTGAAAAAGCTGATTTGAGCTGATTTTAATTTTTTTTTTGTGTGTGTGTGTGAAGGGGTGACTTAATTTGTTAACTTCAACAGTTGTTCTGCCCACCATCCCGCCAAAATAAAACACCGTTAAACCAGTCAAACTTCAATCACTCTTGATGTTCCACTTACTGGGGTCCCAGCAGTCCAGAAGTTAAACCCTAACCCTGTATTTTAAGTTTAAAGGGGTAACTAACTTTATTTTGAGTATTTTTTAAAAATGTCTTAAATTAACAGACGTTTTCCCAGTCATGTTTTCTTTTATGAACCATACAGAGAAGATCACTGTCAAACTCGAGACCTGCAGGCCAAATTTAGGCCGACTTCATTGTTTTATCTGCAAAAATAACTAAACGGTGCTAATTCAGTTATATATTATATCTTTTTTTGTTTCCTGATGAAATTCCAGGACTTTTTAAGGACTGCAATTTTGAGAAAAAGCCAACAAAAATGATCAGCTCCATCAGGAATGTCATTGGTCGTTTCTAAGCAACTTCTTGTAAACATGCATTTTCCCAAGAAATGTAAACTTCCCCGGACTTTTGTAAAATCAAGAGATTCTGTTGTAAATTTCCACTTTCATATAATTGTGACATGTCTTCCTAAAATAGATAAGTTTGACATATTTTCTTATTTTTTCTGTCTAAAATTGTGACTATTTCACGTAAAATCAACCTCTTTTTTCCTGAAATATCAGATTTGAATTGCAACTTTACATTGTAAAATTGCTAACTTTTTGTCCTAAAAATATCAATATTGTTATGATGTTGCAAATTTAAAATAAATTTTTTCGCAAATTTTTGTGACAAATCTTTTCTTTTGGGCAAAATTGCAACGTTTTCAATATTTGATTGATATTCAATAATAATGACTTTGTGACATGAAATTGCTACTTTTAAATCACTGTTACTGTAACATTGCAAATGTTGCAAAATCATGACTTTTTCACGTAAAATCAGCCTTTTTTCCTGAAATATCAGATTGGAGTTGCAACTTTACATTGTAAAGTTGCTATTTTCATATTAGTGCAACTTTTTGTCATAAAATCATTAATATTGTTGTGAAATTGCAAATTTAAAATAACTTTTTTTTTTTTTGCAAAATTGCAACTTTTTCAATATTTGATTGATATTCAGTAACTGATCCATGTGAAATAGCAACTTTAGTAAAGCTCCGTGCTTTTGTTGTTAAAGTCCAATATTTTTTTAATTAGCTTATTTCACAAATGTGACACAAAATTGCTACTTTTTTTTAATCACTCTTGCTTTAACATTGCAAATGTCACAAAATCATGACTTTTTCACGTAAAATCGACCTTTTTTCCTGAAATATCAGCTTAGAATTCCAAATTTACATTGTAAAATTGCTAATTTCATATAATTGCAACTTTTTGTTTGAAAATCATTGACTTCTTTTATTATAAAATTCCAAATTTAAAAGAAATTTTAAAAATTTTGTCATTAAGAAAAGCAAATTAAAGTGACAAAAAAAATGACAAATTTTCCAAAATTGCAACTGTTTCAATATTTGATTGACTTAAAATTGAAACTTTCAGAGCTGTGCTTTTATTGTGAAACAAACAAAAATATTCCAATTTTTTTTAATTTCTTAAATTTCACCTAAATCACCATTTTGTGAACTAAAAATATTGCAAATGTCACAAAATCAACTCTGCCATGAAACATTGTGCGTATTAGTTGTAAAAAAAGCAACTTATTGTCAACTTCCTGACTTCTCTCTGCAACTCGGTTATTGGAGTTTAAAGTTGTGAAGTCACGACAGAAATGGTCTCCTCGGAGAGTTCTTCAAGAGTTCTTCTGAAATGTTCCAGTTATGTACATAAAACCAATTCTTTACTTTTTTTTTTCCTCTGGAGACATACGTTGACCATAAAGACCATTTTTTGTGCCATGATGACATTTACCCCCTAGATCTCAGTATCATAAATTAGCCCGTTTTCTACAGCAACTTTGTAGTTAAGTCATATATTTGCAACCATAATGTTGTTGTACAACCGGCTCTTTGACACGAACCAAAATCGTGATGTGGGACAGGATGAAATGCAGTTTTGACACCTCTAGAAAGACAAATGCACACAAGGAACCGTCTGTACATAATAAAATATTTGAACTTTTTGGCCCGCTTTACATTTTCATCATTCATTTTAAGAATCTGACATCGGAGATGGTTTCAAAACTTTTCAGATGCCGCTCAGCTTTTTCTTTCATTCTCTTTCAAATCAATATAACTAGCAAACCACTGAGTGGAAAATTCACGAAAATATTAAAGCTTGTACGGCGTTTGCACACAAGAGCAAACAAAACTACAATCGGTATGAATAGGAGTTGCCTTTTAAGAAGTAAAAATGCGCGTCTGCGATGTTCTTGTTTGTTCCTTCAAGTCTCGTGGATTTTATTGGTAAAAGGAAGCAGCTTTCCTTGGGGCTGCGCACCACAGCCTGTTTTTATTTAAAATATCATTTTCAGTGGAGTGAATGAAGAGGAGGAAATAAAATATCCCAGGAAAGGGATAAGTAGCAACACCATAACAAGTAGCATTCGAAGAGTCCTCTTAGGTATCAAAAGTACGATTGTATAGATCATAAAACTGAGCAAACTGATAAGGAAGACTGGAAATGTTCTGAAGCTGATCGTGCAAAGAAGGATACCTCATAAAATGAAAAACATATTGGACAACCCTGAACTGCCCGTTTATAATGTGGTGATTCAGTCAGATGTTTATGATTATTTCTTAACCATTTTACTTCAAATGTATTGAAGTAAAACTGTAATATTTGCACCAAGGATCACAACGCCAACCACCATACATGTGTTTGCATACGCCAACATACTGCTGGTCCCACTGCCTGTCTCGCGTCCTTCTGTCCTGTTTTCATCTTGTGCTACACGTCACCTTTTAAGTCTGTAAAAGAATCAGGATTTCAGACGTTAATAACTGCTGCAAGATTAAACTGCATGCACATCACAAATTCCAAAAATAAAAATAAAAAATTGCAGCGCAGTCTGACACATACATAAACATAGAATGCAATGATTTACAAATCTCATAAACCTCATATTTTGTTCCCAATAAAGCATAAGGAGCATATCAGATGTTGAAATTGAGATATTTTTAGTATTTAAAGGAAAATATTAGCTCATTGATGGCAGCAAACACATCTCAGTATAAGTTGGAACGGAGCAGCAAAAGGCTGGAAAAGTAATAGGCGCAAATCAAAAAATAAAGGGAGGAGCATTTGACAACTAACTAGGTTACTTAGCAGTCACATGAGTGTGTATATACATATATATATTAAATATATATAAGTATATACACATATATACATATGTGTGTATATATACATATACATATATATATATATATATATATATATATATATAT
>JBAMYA010045100.1:0-11961 GCA_037176975.1 Arrhamphus sclerolepis
TAATAATTATTTCCATTGCCATTGTAAAGGCTAATGGAGAAATTGTGCATCCTGCCATAATACCTATCTCTAGCCTCCGCCAGTCTGTTGTAAATCCTGGCGTATTGATGCACAACCTCATGCCCTGGAAATATGCTTTTATCAAATTAACAACTATCCCAGGCACTTTAAAGTAATCAAATGCACTCCATATAAGGCTATTTGGGACAGAACCAAATGCATTTGCTGAATTTAAAATGATTACATTCAAATTCCTTTTCTCAATCTTAGCTGCCTGAATATGCTCCCAGATCATACTGGTATGCTCCAAACACCCTGAAAAACCTGGTATCCCTGCCTTCTGCACTGTTGTAGCTATTAAAGTGTTTCTAAGTACCTCGCTAACCTCTGAGCACGACACTGAAGAAAATCTTTCCTTCTACATTCAACAGAGAAATCATCCGGAACTGGCTAAGAGCTGATGACTCTTTCTCCTTCGGCATGAGAACACCCCCTGCCCTACGCCAAGCTCTTGGGATAACTCCCACTATCTTTAACTGTTTCCACGAAAACTTAAGAATATCAGGTGCATTTTTATAAACCCGGTAGGGGGACTACATTTGGCCCTGGGGCTGAAAAGGCTTTGCACGCCTTTCCTGAATTTCTTTCCACTTAGGTGGTCTGATATCCATCTCATAATTTATCTGGAGGCATATCAGGTAGAAAACCGATTGTACTATTCTTCTCTATGTCTGAATAAGTTACTCTTAAATATTCCTCAACCTCTATCTTTTTCGCTTTTAGTTGTCCTCCTTTTTCTTGGCTAAACAACCCTTTAACAAATGTGAACGGGTCCCTGTAAAAACCTCTCCTAACCTGCTCTTTCCTCTTCCTCTTTTTCCTTAGTTCTTCTAAGACTCCTTAGCCTGCTTCTTAGTTCTTCTTGCAAAATATCAGTTCCTTTCCTCTTCATCTGTAGCCCATTTCAACTGCTTTCTTAACTGTCTCCTTTTCTTAACCAGTCTTTCTTTTTCCCTTTACCATCTTTGACCTGACTGTATCCTCTCACCCCTCTTGCTGACATGCACCCCAAACGTCTCAACACCATATGAATAAATAATGTCCCCCATCTTTTCTAATCTTTCAATTGTGTTCTCTTTTAGCCTGTTTAGAATTATCCACTTAATTAATCTTTATCACTATTAACTACCTCTCACTCTTTTGCCTCATTTGCCCCAGGCCATCTAACTCTAGCTTTTTCTCCATGTTTCTCTCTCTGACTGGCATGTTAACTCCTTCTGCATCCCTTCCTACTACCTCCTCCCCCCTCATTGATATTATTGATATCCTGCGAACTGTGGTTTATATATATTTATATATATATATATATGTATAGATATAGATATAGACATAGATATATATATACATATATGCTCAGACACTGCCTCTCTTGCATCCATAAGACCTCTGATACCTCCAGTACTTTAAATATGATGCCCCAAAATAAGAAAAAGGTGGAATGATATGAAAAATGCAAGTTTAAAAAAACAGTAAAAACAGTATGAACTCATCATAGTTCATGTTTTCTCGCAAAAGTTTCATAGTTGCACTTTTTTTGTGTTTCAAAATTCTCCGCGCGTTCTCTACGGAGGATGCAGCAGGACTCTAGGCAGGCCAGTCCGGTAGCTGTACCCTCGTCTTCCTCAGTCGTACCAGTGTGATGTGCGCAGACTGTTTTTACTTTGTCTTGATGAAAACTGCATTTTTTGCTTCTTTTCTTTTTGTTTTCAGCCATGGAGTGCAGGAATGGAAGAATATATTTGACAAATTAGCATTTAGTCTAGGACAGAAAACATCAAATATCTCAGGTTTATGCTTTCTGCAAGAAAATAAAGTTTATAGTAAATGTAGAACTAGCTTTTTATTTTGTTTTTAATTAAACAAATCAGTTCAATCTAAAGGTCTGGCGTGCTTCACTATTAACAGCAATAAGAAAAATACATTAAAACACTGACATCACTAATATTCCTTCATAGCCATTTATGCTAGGCATTATATCTCTGGTATTGTTGATGCGTAACCGTCCCACAGCCAAAAGAGGCATAAAGGTGCATAATTGATTTGACAACGAAAAGGTCTGAAAAGTGGTTTGAGTCATTCCTGCAAGCTTGCATTGATTATGTAACCCTGCAGCTGTCCATCAAATGGATAGACGAGCCTGTAAGAACAAGAGCTGCTGTAATGTTCTGCACAGCACGTTCTCACCGATCCTCTCGTGCTCAAATGTGGCATTGCTTACAAGTACATGTTAATGTTAATGTGTGAAGTATCAGAGATTATTAACACTCTCACGTCCACATTTCTGTGCTGTTTTTTTGTTGCACGCTTGATATTTATCTCAGTTTATCTTCTTTTTTTCCCCACATGTCACATCTTCAGTAGGGATTGTGTATGCAGTACCTTTCTGTTTTATTTGGTTCTATTTGATTCTCTGATTCTAGTCTGCTTGGTACAATTGGAAAATTAAAACTTGAACTAAAAATGTTTATATATTTTTCAAGTCACCTTGTTTTCATTTCAAATCAGTGCAGCTGCTACAAGTTCAGAAAATTGTATAACCAGAATGTAAAAAATAAATCAATAAAACAAAATAAAGGTTATAAGTGGCAAATGTCTCTTGTGTTGTCTCTGCATGAAGTCACTATTTATTGTACAAGACAATCACACCACATAGTCAATAACCTAGAAAAGGGAAATAGGTGTATATCCTGCCTCCCACCAAATGCATACTGGGATATAATCGAGGCCATAAGATTCACATAAACCACCCAAATCTTTACAAAAGTGGAGTGATTAAACAGAGAGAGAGAATTGTCTGACACTCACCTCACTGTCACACTAGGTTTCATCAAACTGAAGAAAATGTTTAGTCTGTTGCACTTAACGCTGTTCTACAGAGGGGGCTTTTGTTTTACAGTTCAAAGATATAAACTCAAGAAAAATAAACAACATTAATGACTGTGTTCTGTTCAGCTGCATGTCTGTGTGGCCCTGCAAGCAGACCTTTATTTATGATTTATTAAAACTTCACAGCCGTCAGTGATTTTGACAGTCACACCTTTGCATTTATGGAAAAAAATCATAAGTTCCAGGTACTTGCATTCACTTTGATTATTTAAATCATTTAAAGACCATTTGTACTTTTTCATTTTACACCCAATTTTCAAATAGTTACCAATATTGCATAAGGAATACCAGATCATAACTTTTGCATATGCGCGAACATGAAGAATTAAATTTCATATTCAACAAATATTTATATTCATCTCAGCTTTTACACTATTGGACTAGGCTGCACTTGTCGGGGGACTTGGCTAGCTAGAAAAGTTTGCGCTGTTTTTGAATTACTCTGCTCATGTAGGAATGTCATAGATTTGCTCAGCTTTTGATGTGGTGTCTTAATGCTTTAGTGTTGATTATGTCATTGTGATTGTTTGCTCAGACATGAAGCTCAGGAAGAAAAGTGGTCAAAATTAAAATGACTAACACAGCAGCTACTCTAAAACTGTGCTGCATTAACATAACAGAGCTGCAGAGATGAACACTTCCTGTGTTAATAAGCATGCTGCACATCTGAAGAAAAAAAAAAGCAGTGGAAAATATTGCCTGCGTGAAGATGAATCAAGAGTCTTGGGCTTCTGAGTGCAACATTTACATCTCTGTAACAGCTGCATTCACCACCATCAACAGGAACCAAGCCAAAGTGTGTGTTTCTCTTGCACTGTCCCAAAAATTTGAATTTATTTCCTTTGAACAAAGAAAGTTGGCTTATAGAGCCTGTGACAGTGTCATTAAATCTGTCTTGAAGTGGTCTGAGGAGGGATTGTGTTGTATAGATTTAAGGTTCTGGACATCTAGGCCCTTGCTGCATTCATTAAGAACATCCTTACTGCTAAAAATAAAACTACTGGCACAGATCTGATCAATATTTGACCAACAGATTTCTGTGTCAGCAGTGTGTTGTTCTGATCCACTGTTTACTGTTGGGTTATGCTACATTAAAGCTCCTCACTCATGACAAGCTCATTTTTACCTTATAAATATTGTCATCAATTATTTGCTGTACGAAATAATCAGCAGATGACACTCAAAACTGTAAAGAGTAAACCTCAAAAATCAGTTAGAAATAAACTTCAGAACACGACTTTAATTGACAGACTGTTATTTGAATTTGAATTACCTGAAAATGATGAATCCAACATGCTGGGCTCTGAATATAGGTGCTTAATGAACCTGCTGCCTCCCAGAATGCTGTCACCCCGAGTAAAGATCCAGCCCTGAGTACGTCCAGGCAGCCAGGGTGGTTTGCATGCATACGATCACTCTGATTTCTGCGGTTTCCTGTTCAAGTTTGATGTGAATGGACTGATCAGTAGGCCGCTACCAGATTGATCTCATCACATATTAATCTTTATCTCCACCTCCTCCTGAGAGATCCCTTACATGCGTTGCATCTCTGACGCTGGGTGTGCAAGTGCATATCATGTTTTGTATTAGCAGAGCTCCAACAGCCCAAAACGACTAATTTCCTGGCTTTGTGCCTGGACCACACAGATAAATTAGCCCAGCCCCAGCTTGCTGTGCAGACTCTCCAGGCCATTGTCCCTGCTTAGGACAAACTATTTTCAAAGCTTCATCTTATTTATACAGGCTTTGCAACAATAATCTCCATCAGCAGAAATCTTCCACTCCATGCAGATGTTAATGGAGGCTCCGGTGCTTTTTTCTATGAGTCGATTAGGAGCTTAAAACAGGAGTGGAACCACAGCAGGACACATGTCTGTCATGAGTTGATGTTTGTGGAACAAATCTGGTTTGTGATGTGTTGTGCTGCAGAATAACCTTTCCACTCACAGCAAAAAAGACAAAGGCTAGGAATTTGAAGCTGTAACTCTTCTGCTGCAGAGTCAGTCAGAACTTTTTACCAGACATTTTGGGTCATAACTGCTTCTCAGTTATTGCAGGAGCCCGTTCCAAGCCCATTCTCTTCAGATAACAGGTCTGAGCTTGATATCAGGTATTGAGTTGGTATTTGGCAGCTGTTTGACTGGAGCTACCAATGTGAAGGAGGCCATCAAGAAGAAAAATTTAAATATGTTTCTTTAATGAAGATAGCAAAAGCCTTAGGTGTGGCCAAATCAACGGTTTTAAACATTCTTAAAGAGAGAAAGCACCCCTTTACATCACTGACAAAAGTCAAGAAAACTGGAGAAGGCAGGAGTGTCAATAAGAAAATCACAAATGTAAATATGAAGAGTTCACAGAAAAGAGAAAAAGGCTGGTAACACTCAAGAACAGAAAAGTCAGATACTTGTTGCCAGAAAACATCTAAAAAACCCACAAAACCCTCAAATTATTGAATCAAACTCTATATACATGTGAAACCAAGACAAACCTGTACGGAAAGACAGGAAGAGAAAAGTCTGGAGAAGGAAAGGAACAGCTCATGATCCAAAGCAGACCACGTCATGTGTCAGACATGGTGGAAACAGTATTATGGTATGGGCATGTGTGGCTGCCAGTGAAACATTCTCACTGGTGGTTACTGAGGATGCGATATGAATTCTAAAGCGTGCAGGGATATATATGTTCAGACAAAGGAACACTGTTCATGGTGCAGATGGATAATGACCTTAAAGATACAGTGAAAACAACTCAAGACTTTTTGGAAGCAGAGAAATTGAATATTCTTCAAAAGACAAAATTATTTAAAACAGCTCATTGTCCAAAATTGTTCAAAAATGACAACAAACGGTTCATATTTCCTCAGGGCTTTTTATGGAGGGTTAATGATTCCGTTTGCAGTGTCATTTTACATTCCATGTCTCCCAGTTAGAGCTTATTTCATGCTACACTCTGAGTCTCTCAACCCTCTTGACTTTTCGGTATCGTGAAACTGATTTAAAAACCCCTGCATACGCATGAGCTTTTTTCTCAAGTTGAAACCGTCTGAACCCTTGTGGATTTGCCTCGGCGTCCCCCTCCGCGCCGTCTGCCCACTTACATCTTTCCAACCCTTATGTAATTGTGGTACCTTTAAAATTCTGTCTGAACATGCAGTTCCTGTCGACAAGAGGAAGGGTATTTCCAAAGACACTAACCTCCAAACTCATGCTTGATCT
The DNA here is from genome assembly GCA_037176975.1 of Arrhamphus sclerolepis. NCBI lineage: Eukaryota > Metazoa > Chordata > Actinopteri > Beloniformes > Hemiramphidae > Arrhamphus > Arrhamphus sclerolepis. The sequence goes on from JBAMYA010045100.1 coordinate 6,162, forward strand.
TTAGTGAGTGGAGAGAGGAGACTGTGCATGTTGAAGCACCAGTTGGCCGGTCAGGTATGACAGATGACCCGAGATCTTCACTTCACTGAACCGTCTCCTAAAGAAGAATACTGGCATCCACCTCTTTTGATCACATAAAGCTCATCTTTTCTTGAAACATTTGATGTGTGTTGCTGTATATCTGTTGGAAGTCAGCAAAATAACTAAAGAATGCATGACATGTTTCCCACTGAAACAAAATGGTGTTGTTTCATACAGGAAATGAGTCTGTTATCACATCAAGTTTCTCACACTTAACCAAAGCCAAAATTAGAATTATAGTACGTCAAGACAACCTGGTTTCCTACCTAAATCAATTGCTTTCATGGGAAAATATACCTAAATCGTTCCTAAGAGTTTAAACCTGTTATATCAGCTTGTTTTGTGTCACAATAAAGAAGTATTTTTAGTTCACTGAAATGATACAACCAAAATAAATCCGACACAGTATTGTAGAAAGTTATCTACAAAAGTGTTCTCACAATACCTGAGAACACAGCAGACAAAAACTAAGCTAAAATCTGATCCACAGTCCAGACAACCATGCATACTTGGTTTTACCAGGACGATTCCAATCGGGAAAAAAGAATAATAATAATAATAATAATAATAATAATAATAATAATAATAATAATAATAATGATGATGAATATTAAACCATCATTATTTAAAATTATTTTCTTCAAACGCAGTAGTGAAATTAATGATCTATTTGGTTTTACCTGTTTTTGGCAGTAAAAGTTAAATATCCCCATTGACCATAAGTGACTGACCACCCCTCTGCATCTACATGAAATGGTTTGTTCCTGCCTCAGCGCTGGTGACGATTCCTGGTAGCTAGCAGTTGCTAGAGTGAAAAATGAATGAATGAATGACTAAATAAATGAATGAATAAAGTTGCGCTGGAGCGCTTCTACGATCACCACTCAGGATCATGCTACTGGCAAAATCTGGGTTTTAAAAAAAGGAATTAGAGAGAGGAGAGGGAAAAGAGAGGACGCCAATATGTGATCCAGTTTTTCTCCAAGAAAGGTGGGTATCCTAAAGTGTGTGAGTGGTAGAGATGAACCCGTTTTAACCTAAATTTTATCACTGCAGGTACATGTTTAGCTAGATATTCATATTAAATCCGTTGTCCCTGCCCCTTTTAGCAGACTCAACAACAGAGTCAGAAGCAGCAGCCCCATCTCCTCATGACTTCATCCCTCCATCCCCAGTGAAGAAGGTGAGCAACGCTTGACAGTTAACATCCCTGCAGGGAGCCTGTGGGAGTTGCTCTCTCTCTCTTTTAACATTACAAAAAAGAAAACTAAATATGTTTAATGACAGAAATTCAAACAAATTATTTTCCCACGTAATGATTAATATGAAATAAAATCAGCCTAAATATATAGAATAAAAATAACCCATTACCATGCTTTCATTCAGGCCGTTAAATTACATCTATACAGACTTTATCATTCCCATCATGAAGGACAGTTTACTTGAGCAGCTTGCACACACACACACAAACACCAAAAAACAAAAAGCTGTATCTATTATGTGTAATCTAGTAGTAGTGACAGAGCTGTAGGTAATTTGGATCAATGTTTTGTAGGATTTAGTGTTGTTCATTCATTGGTATATGGCATCATTTCTATATATTTATAAATATCACATGCATTATGTACATCCCAAAGAGCCAGGGCCCTCTCAGGTTTGGTCAGGAAGAGGTGTGGAAGTGGAGGAAGAAGGGAAAGACAGGAACAGTGATAGCGATGAAGAAAATGAGAGGTGCTTGGAACTTTCTTATTGGCAAATATGTGCTGTGGAATAAAAAAAACCAAAACATTCTGTTGAGGTGATGATCTGAAATTATTTTTGATTGAAAAGTTAATGTATATTTAAGTTAACTTTAACATTCTTTCATTAGTGTTTAGAGACCTTTCCATTTTGCTATTTTACAGTAAAAATCACATGTAGATTGTAAAAGATGGCCTTTAGCACGTTGGTTAATGGTAGTTTTTAATCTTGCATCAAACAGTAGTATACAGTAAACTGTATGTAGACTGTTGCATGTTCAGCCACTAGCAGTAAATATTGTATTGGTGGTATTGAAGTACAAGAAGCAAGACAGGTGAAAGCCTTCAAGATTAGAGTTATGTAAACTCTAATGTCAGTAAAGTCCTACAGATGTGGTGACAGCAGCTTGGCAGGGCGGGCCCAGAGTGATTTTCTTTTTTTTTTCCATGGGGCCTAAAATTCCTCATGGTGCCCCTGGCCCTGACTGTCAAATGTAAAACACATTTAAAAAAAAACTGGTGCTGTTTAATGCTGGACTATGACTGGGACTTGCTGGCAACACTGTTGCTACTTAGTCACCTACTTACCTGGAGCTTTCTATGTGAGGTTAACTCAGTACAACTGTAGGTGTGCTGTGATACTGCTAGTGAAGCATTAAGATGCTGAAAAATACTGTGCACATGTTTATGTTATTGCTACTTTTACTTAGTAATATAGTATTAGTACAGTAATAATGAAGTATTGACGTAATAATATACATAGTATACATGTCAATATTTCATTGCACGGAGTGTTTAGCGTGAGCGCAATAATACAACTGTTTCCAGGGTCAAAGGGGGCTGCAGAGGTGAGGTGAAAGGCAGTGATACGACCTGGACAGGTCACCTGGACAGGTCACCAATCCATCGGCACACACATACACACACACACACACACTTCTTGGGTCAGTTTATAGCCCCAAATTAATGTAAGATAGATGTTTTTGGACTGTAGGATGAAACAGGCGCATGTGGAAAAAACCCATGAAAGCATGTGGAAGACATTCAGACTCCACCCCGAAAGGCCCAAAAAGGGGAAAGGGATTTGCACCAGGGACCTTCTGTGAGGCCACAGTTATAAATCTTCACAAATTAGGGAGCTCAACAAAAAAGCCAGTCAGAGGATCCTCAACAGTGTTACTGTTATGACTGAAATAACACCAGCATGCTCCCTCTATAGCTTTACATTCACTCTGTTTACATGAGATTTTTACAATCTCATCTATGCCGGTGTCTAAACAGTCAACATTACCACAAATCTCTCTAATCACGTATAAAAGGCACCTGGATTTCTTTGCTTGGTTGCACAAGACGTGCAATTTATTAAACTCTCTTTCAGGAGGACACAGAGGCGTTCCCAGGCCGTGGTCATGTATCTAGTTATGTATCACATCATCCTTTAAAGCAGGGACGCACCCATGATCACTAAAATGCTTATGGGTGTGTCTCTGCAGAGAGATGTTCACACTCAACGTGACTCCATCCATCCATTATCTGTACCAGTTAATTGTGGGTATAGCTAATGGGCAGGGTCATGGGGGTCTGCTGGAGCAACTAAATCCAGCTCTCTTTGAAAGTGAAAGGCGACGTGAATCCAAATGAGAATAATTGTGGAAAACAAATCCAGCATTGCTTTTAATATTGCAGTTGCAGGGAATTTTAGAACGGCACTGTCTCGACTACATTCAAAAGTGATGAACCAGTGCTTCCTTAAGGGGATAATAGGGGAACCACTGAGAATCCTTTCTTCCCTCTTTTTTCAAGGCAGCCATTAGTAAAATTAGCTTGCTATTAAGCTCAATGTAAATGGCACATTTTACATTCTTCATTTGCTCTTTCATCACAAAATTAGATGATATATCACTGCTTTAACTTAAAATATCTTAGGGGGGTTTAGCTTTCAACACCTAGATGTATCAGGACTTAATGTTAATGTTGTGGACACCATTTGCTGTCAGCAAAGTTCACCCTTGTTCGTCTTCTCCCTTGAGTTAGTCAGAAAAAACATACCTGTTCTTTGCAGCACAAATTAACTTTGCATCTAACAGTCTTGCAGTGTGTGTGTCAGGAAACCAGTCAAATGTGGTTTCTACAGATGAGCGAGGGGACCGCAAAGACCTCATTCTGATTCAAAGGATGTGCTCGCCTGCTCATATCATATGAAACATCACAAAAGCGAACACAATACCATATGGTGCAAGAAATGGAAGCAAGAGCAACAAAACAAAACAGGATTTGAAGTTCAACATCCTTCCCAACATGTGAAGCATTATGAATCACCAAGATACTGATAAAGACTCATGAGGAGGTTATGATGGCATTTTTTTTTTGCTCTGACTTGTCGCTACTTGGAGCAATAGGAAACATAATACATGTTCCAGCTACGTGTTCTACCAATATGCAGGTTTGAGAAAACAGATGGTTATATATATATTTCTTTTACAACGCATCATTGCCATCCCCCTTCTACTTCCCAGAACCTAGAGGACACCTCTCACCATGGCAGCTTTTCAAAAGGGCTGAGACTGAGTGAGTCACAGCAGGAAGGAATGATAATGTTCACTGATACTGATCAAAATCCGTGGAAAAACCGAAACCCTTTCAACTCGTTGCCTGCTCTGGGTCGATAACCTGGAAACTATTTGTAGGCGACGTGCTAGAGGTGCAGAATGTTGTTGTCAGCTTATCAAACATGAATCAGTGATAACTTGCTTCATTCATTCACTTCCCACAAGTGTGTACTCAGGATGTCAGTGAAGATGTGTTTTTTTTTTGTTTTTTTTTTGCTTCTATCACAGAAAGACGTCTTTGCAGGCACGCTTACGCTGTGAAGGTTATTCAAGGCATCTTCAGTGATCAAATCATCATTGTGACTGAGCTTATCAGGAGAAGTTGACTGAGGTATAAATGTACTCAGACGAGTACTGAGATGACTCGTAACTGTCTCACACATTGGAGGAAACAAAGGGGGACCACCACTCTTTCACAAAGTAAGCACATGCTGACTCGTGTGGCCTGATATGATCTGGAATAAAGCATGTGGGCTACATTTAGTGCTTAGTTATGGATGTCGATCTTACACAAGCCTCATTAACCATCACTGCTTAAGATGCTCCGCCACTGCAGATGATCAAAAAAAAAAAAAAAAACTTCAGCTCACAGCATAAGTTTAATTGTTTTTCAAGATGTTTTCGTCTCAAAAACAAACGACAAAAAAAAAAAAAAAAAAAAACTAACAAAGAACTGCACAAATTGCAGTGATGATCCTCCAAAAGACTCAGCAACATACAACAATATCTTTAGCAAATATGACTACATTTTTACTACATTTTTTTAAGGGTAGTATGTGCAGTATTATGGACATAAACATAATTTATCCAATTAAGTCCACTTCTTCTTTTTTTTATTTTTTTTATTTTATTAAGTCCACTTCTAATGTACACGTCATATGATATCAATAAAGTGTGGCAAAGTATATAGTATATAAACCCCTTGGAGTTAATTGTTTTTCTGGATTAACTTGAACCAAAGATAATGTGTGTAAGTCAATAAAAACAAACAAATATAACTCCTGTCTTTCTTCATGGAACATCCACTGTGCTGGAGAAAAAAAGTCAGTCCACTGATTGGTTGATTGCTTTTTTTGTTTTTTTTTCTGCTGTGACCGATAAAAAGATACTCTGCTGCTGTTCTAAAGAGGAGAAATGTTTGGGCATCGATCAGTTTGACAAGCTATCTATACAGTTTGGCAAAAAAGTATTTATTCAGCCACCAATTGTGCAACTTCTCCCACTTAAAAACATGAGAGTGGCCTGTAATTTCCATCATAGGTAAACCTCAACTATGAGAGACAAAATGAGAAAAAAAATCCAGAAAAATCACATTGTCTGATTTTTAAAGAATTTATTTGCAAATCATGGTGGAAAATAAGTATTTGGTCA
>JBAMYA010045101.1:0-11960 GCA_037176975.1 Arrhamphus sclerolepis
TTTTTCTAGAAAAACACATTGAAGCGCAATTCACATTTCATCAACGCAAGAATATATATATATATGTATGTGTATGTATATATATATATATATATATATATATATATATATATATATATGTATACATAGGCTATATACATAAAATCAACAGTTCTTTTTTTTTTTTTTTGAGAAAAAACAATCAACAGTTCTACAGATTTCTGTATCCAGGTGTGTGCAAACACAATGAAGAGAGGGAAAGACCTCAGCAATAGTTTTAAAGAAGCCGCTGTTACTGCACACCAATCTGCAAATCATGTACAATAATGAAGACTATTTACAACTAGTATGTGAATAAAATAATAAATGACAGGAAGAGACAAGAAGAATTAGGATAAATTTGTTTGTAAAAGTTTTCCTCTGGAACAATGTCCTCTGGACAGATGAGAACAACGTGGTGCCCAGAACCATGTTTGCGGGAAACCAGCAGAAATATGTCAAGCACAGTGTTGGGGTCTGGGTTTGATTTGGACCTGAAAACCTTGCAGTTACTGAGGGGACCATGAACTCCTCTGTATACCAGTAATCTACAGACAAATAACAGTCCATCTGTCTGAAACTGGGTCATGTGACAGGAAATTATACAAACAGCAGCAGATCTAATTTATATAAAATAAAAGAATAAACATTCTGGAATGTCAAAGTCCAGACCTCAACCTGACTAAAATGTTGTTGACCTTCAGAGGGCTGTGGAGGAGGGAAAGTTCAAAAACCTCTGAAGAACCACTGAAGAGAAAGCAGCTGATGACAAAGTCAGACCAAAAGAAGGAACAAGATCTAAAGTGTTCAAAATAATGAGATACTAATGAAGTCAGACAGGAAGCCACTGCTGAGAGTTGATGCTGCTGAAGTTAAACGAGTTGTTGAGCAATGGAGGGACTTTTTATTTGCTCACATTTATTTATTTATTTTTTTGGCTTAATCATAACAATGGTGGAGTAGTCATGATTGCCCACAGGACCTTAAGTCTCTGAGTGGACCACAAACTCTTCTGTGTACCAGAGTATCCTAGAAATAAATGTGAGTTCATCTGTCTGACAGTTAAAGATTGACTGAAACTGATGAGCATGTGAGATACTGATAACATGAGGAAACAACTTCTGCTGTTGTAGGGGGTACTTAGTATTGCTCACGATGCTGTATTTTGGCTTCAAGTTTGTTAAATATTTTCACAGTGAAATAATATGTTGTTTATCTGTAGTTGTATTTGTTTCTGGTCAGATTTATTACATTTTACACACAAATAGAATTAAAAAAGGAAGAATAATAAAATAGTGGGTGCCAGCTTTATTTTTCTTTTTTGTTGTATAGTATTTGAAATTCTAATATCAATCCACTTCTATATTTTATTTTTTATTGTTCATTTTTGTAGAGGTATTGACATTTCAGGAATATTCTTTGATCTGCCATGAAAGTTATGCGCTTTGTGACCTTCATCAAACCTTCAGGGAACATTTCTAAAATTCACGTCAGGGAATCCTGGAGATCCCAGAAGGTTAAATCATGAAGCCACATGGCCAGTTTACGGGAACTTTGAAGAACTTTAAATGTTTGCAGGCTTCAGATTAAACATTCGTTTAATTTGAGTTTCGGTAGTGGCGGTTGTAGTTCTCGTGGCGGACTGTAGGGGGCAGTTGAGGGACATTCGGTCTGACGGAGCCCAGAAAAGAAGATGAGAAACTGAAAACAGTCTCGTGTGCTTCAGCTAAAACCACTCATCAAAGTTAAAATTTCGTCGCTGGACGGTTATTTTTAAGTCGCCATGGACGAGGAAGATACGGTAATTTTGGTTCCACCTCCATTTTTTTCTTAAAGCATTCGGTTAAATCTGATCGGATTCTACGCTGAACTCCGTTAACAACTTACCGTTTTTGTCACTTTTTCTTTATAATTCGGTCTCTAACTTTTATATTTCATTTTTTAAATAAATTTCTGTTAATCTACAGCAGCCTCTCTAACTATCGGCATACATTCACTCATTCTTAGCCTGAATGTAACCTGAACAAAAGCAATAAGCCGAAGCATTTGACGATTGTATCATTAATTTGTAGCCAGAAATCTTTCAGTAAAGTGAATCATATAACATACAACGCGTCTCCTGTTGTATGATAACATTTTTTTAATTGATACAATTCCTGACGTTTTCATGAAACATGACATGCTTTGCTGAAAAAAACATTAACACGCTTACAAAAAAGACCTATTTTAAATCAAGTCTCACGTTTGCTCACAGTAGCCGGTTGAATGAGGCGGAGTCAGTCTTAGCTCCGCCCCCCTCCCACTTTTCAGCCAGTCAGATCCACGGATCTGTAACAACTATGAAGGATCATTAAACAGCCTTACAGTATTGATTAGACATCAAAGTGTGTCAGGTGGCCACTATTTCATAGTTTATTTTATTAGAGGAACAGATAATTTTATATTTAATTGTCTCGTTTAACTCGGACATAAAAATGTGAAATGATACTTTAATCACTTACATTAATTTGACACAAAGGAGGTGATTGTGTTCAGTCATCCTATGTTACTTTACACATTAACTGTATGTTAAATGTTTTAGAAAGTCAAGTTTAACTTATAGTTTTTGCTGGTTTTTTGTTTTCTTCTTGACCTCATTGGTTGTTCATTATTTTGTATTATCTTTGTGTTATTTTGTGGGTGTGTCTCCAGGCCGGGTACCGGGAGCCCTGTGGCCAGTGTTCAGCAGTGGACTGGGGCATCTCAGACGAGGGTCGCTTCTTCTGCAGGTCCTGCCACAACGTCATAGAGGTAAACACCAGGAGGTGTCCTCACTTTAAAGATGAATGTCAGCTGATTTAGTGGACGTTATTTTAACTTCAAACTCTGAACAGAAGTTCAGTTATGGTGATCTAACTGGTTAAAGAGACTGGAGAGAACCCTATAACCTGTTTGTTTCACTTCATAGTTCACATTCTGCAGTCATACAAAGTAAATCACCATGGTAACGGGGATACCTACTAATCTCTAAGGTCTCGCGTGTTCCTGTTCAGTTCGAGTCCACGTGTGCTTTTACTGACCCAAAGCTACATGACAAGTAACTGTAGGTCATATTCCTGCACACGGTCCAGTGTCCCAGCAGATCTGTTGCCATGGTAACCTTGGTTGATGGCTAAGCTGTTTTTGGAGCAGGTTCAAGACTCCTGAGTCTGTGGCTGCTGTACCGCTGGCCCTCAGCAGGTGGTGCTGCTGCGCTGGTGAGTCTGATCATCCGTTTTGTCCGCAGAGAACGAGGGAGGTTGTGGACCTGACCTTCATGCTCGGAGCCAACAGAGTCTCCACCATCAACAGAGGACCCAGAACAAAGAACATCGGTCAGTCTGTCCCTCCTCCTCCCCACTTTTGACTCTTTTCAAAAGATGAACTGATCTTGACGTCACTGTCCAATTAACAGAAAATTTGTTTATCATAATAAGCCGGGTCTTTCTTTAATATCAAGCCAGTTTAACCATTTCTACCAGTGTTTAAATGTTAACTGGGGGCTGTTTGATGTTCAGAGCGTGGCTACCCGTGGATGGTTTGTGAGGGCTTCCAGTTCATCCTGAAGAACCAGGCCGAAGCTCTCCTCAGACTGGGAGTCAATCCTAGCTTCAAGGTCTGCCTCCACCCCCCCACTACCCCCCCAACCCACCCCCAACTGAGCCAGCATCGACAGCCTAGCATATCTGATCAGCTACTCTGGTCTGAATGTTTCAGGACGACGTGCTGTGTCAGATGTGGAGACTTTACCTGCAGAAGAGCCGGCAGGCGTACACCGACGACCTGGTGACCAGCTCCAGGTGCAGACTGGTCCGTTTCTCACTCACGCTGATCATCCAAACACACAAACTATGATTCAATACTGACATCAAATTGACGGGGAAAAGCTTAGTTTTAACCCTTTAAACGCTGTTACCACTTAAACAAAACACGTTTCTCACTCGTGGAAGCTGAACCCAGAAGTCTTAAAGAACAATGATGTCCACATCTCAGATAGAGAAGACGGATGGTTTGGAAGAGGAGTAAAAGAACCATCAAAGGAGTAACAGAGCTGTCAATCACCTGAATCAGTTAAACCCTTCCTGAGATACGTCCTTGTACAAACACAGTTCAGCAGCTGCTCCACAATGGGGGCGCTAGTGCTCTCACTGAATTTATTGATACGTGTGTATATGTTTATATATAACCCTTTTTTTTTTTTAGCTTTGCACCTGAGAAACCTCACTGGTGTGACTAAATGTACAAGAACAGATATGATCTCTAAAAGAGAATTTTTTTTTTTTGACATTCCTCCCTCAGCTCGGTGTGGACTCGGACTTGGACAGCACGATCGAGTCATCCATCGCGTCGGCCAACGAGTCGGTCCTGCTCAGCAACACCAGCACTAACAGAGGTACGCTGCTGCCAAGGGAAACCAGTCTGAGTGATGGCATGTAGACCTCAGAACCAGAACATCAGCCTGCGGTTTCTGAGACTGGATTGGAGTAAACAAGCTGCAGCTCAGGTCTGTGATTGACAGCTGAACTGCTTCTGTCACCCGCAGAGAGCGCCAGCGATTGGTCGGGCTCCAAGGACAGCGCTGGCTACCTGTCAGCTCGGCGAAGGCGGGGCCACAACCTGATGAGCATGAAGAAGACCCTGGCCCTGATCCACCTGGCTCTGGTCTGGAGCCGTGAGGCGCTAACGCTCAGCGACCTGCTCAGGTACGGCCACCTCCCACCTGGAGACAGCTGGATGGATCACAGAGAAGATCCTGAGGGTGTGCTTGTGTTTTCAGGCTGGTCAAAGACGGTCATGTCCCGTACGTCAACGCCTACGAACACCTTCCTGAAGGGATGAAGCTGTTGGGGAAAGACGCTCTTCTCTTCCAAGTCGAGGTCAGAAGTTGAACAAACACAAACTTTTTTTTGCCTCCTCATGATGTTGACTTAAGGAAACTTTCAGAAAAATGTGACACAGTTGATTCTTTGACTCCAGAGATGCTCTGGTACCTTTTTTCTTTTTACTTATATTTTGACGTTTGGACACATTGGAGGTCCAGATGATCTCCTTTTAGCTGACATAAAATATGAAACCCTCTTTTTGAGGACGCTGTCTGTTAATTCTTTTCGGTCCTGTGACTCTGAGACTTCAACTCATTGGGGTCGAGGTTCGGACTCGTAAATGGTCTTCAGCTCTTTGACTCCCTGACTTTGAGGATTTGATCCTTTAACCACAATGTCTGTCTGATATTTTGACTCTGAATTAAACTCTGACTCGTTGACTTAGATTGCAGGTGTCAAAGCTCGATTTCATCCTGGGCTGCATCGTCACCGTGGTTACTGTTGAAGGGACGGTTATCCTTTACTTTGTTACCCAGCTATTTTGTCAGATTTCCCACTAGTTCCTGGATGGGAATTTTTGTCATAAAATCTCAAATTTCAAAAATGACAACCTTCTTATCATAAAATTGAGACTTTTGGGCTTTCTTTGATCTTGTAAAATAACAAAAAATTGTGAAGTGGTTGAAATGCACAAGACTTTTTATTGTACAATGACAAATGTCACAAATTTTCACCTTTTTAATTTTTTTTTCTTCAGTGGAAAATATCAACATTTTGCAACATTGTGACACAAAATTATAGCAGTCGTAAAATTGCAAATTTTTCTATAATTTCAACTTTTTGTGCAAAAATATCAAAAAAAAAAAAAGTCTCTGAGGCTTCATCTGGTCGGGTTTGGAGGTTTTGACTCTTTGATCATGTTTGAGGTCTTTGAGTCAGAGGTTTTGGTTCTTTGACTCTGGTTTGGGCTCTTAGACCTGCAACTAATTTGGAGGTTTTGACTCATTGACTGTGAAGTTTCTGCTCTTTAGTTTTGTTCTAGATTTGTTCACAAAGATCATTTCAGATAAAGACTGTAAACCTGTAAAAGCTGCTCTTGGTTGCTCATGTTTCTGCAGAGCGTGCCGTCCCACCACTCGCTCCATAAGGAGTCTCAGGTTCTGGCGCACCTCCTGCAGCTTCCTGCTTTCCCTCCAATCACTGAGCAGACTCTGCTCCACCCAGCGCTGCTCAGCCTCCGCTACCTGACTGACGCCAACCTGCCCGGTAAGAACATACGACACCCGTGGTCTTAGCGCTCTGGTACCAGCACCACTGAAGTCTTCTGTTGGCTGTCAGACCAGCTGCACGCTTGGGTCTGCAGGATGATGGAGCGTGCACGTTTGGACGATCAAACCAGCCTCACGGTTGACATGCAGTCGTGTCCCGTCCTGCCACAGTACGACGTCCAGGCTGCCGCCCTCATCATCGTCACCATGAAGGTCATCTTCGGCCTGGACGACCACACTGAATGGTAACCGACCCATCCTCCGACCGTCAGTCTGCTGCTGCGCCTCTTTGACCCGTTTCTGTGTTTCAGGGATTTATCCACTCGAGCCGGTCTCCATGAAGATTCAGGTTGGTTCATCTCATCGTTGCGTTCTGATGTCATCTCTGACTAATTGACGGCAGCCTTGACAGTTACGGTGTTTTCTGCTCTGGCTGACAGGAGAGCAGTTTAACCTGAGGAGGTGGTACAGGCTGATGGAGACCACCCTGATCAGAGCTCAGCAGAAGAAGGAGCAGGACATGGCCAGGTGAGGTTGCCTGATACCAGGGCTCAGTTTGGACTCACTCTTGACCCGGGTTTGGCCTCATGTAGATCACAGACCCTTACTTTGAATCTTTTTCTGTTGATTTTGGATCTGAACTCTCTTTGGATCCAGTTTAAGATCCCGCTGTAGTTCTTCTTGGCTTTCCATGCTGGTCTTTAGGTCTGGTCTCTGACCTACTGTGATGTGGACCCTCAGACAGAACTCACTTATACTAAAAACACCTGGTCACAGAACTGGTCACAGAGGTCTCGTAGTCCAGTTCATCTCAGAACAAGCTCTGCAGCCTCTAGTGGCCGGTACTGGAACTGCATCTTTTGTTTTTTAGATCTTTTAGGTTTGATGAGAACTTTCTTGTGGTATGCTGCCCCCATGTGGTCAGAAGTGTTACTGTTACATAAGGTGGCTTTGAAAAGATGATCCTTAAAATCGAACTGCTTGAAGACGGGACGTGAGTTGATGAAGTAATTATTGATCGTCGTTGTTTCTGTCTCGTCTACAGGAAACAGTGGAAGGCAAATAAACCAATTTTCCAGAGAAGGAAGAACAAATACTGGATGATGAAAAAGAAAAGTAAGAATTGGAGTCCATTTATACCCCACATCTGGCCATACACCCTCATACATGTACAGGACTCTGTAGTCTGGACAGACCTGATGTTTCTGTCAATCAAACTCCTGGAACACCTGGACTGGAGTTCTGACTCTGAAACAAAACCTGCAACTGTCTTCAGTAGCAGCTCCTCTGCTGACCCTCTGTCAAGCTGACAAGAGACCAGTCAGACCTGGTCCAGGGGCCTCAGGTACAAAAGGTTCATACACACAAAAACATGGCGTACGCTCGTTTCCACGGCAAAGTCCAGATGTATCAAGAGCGAACTGAATGTGGAAATGTGCAGTGCCTTACGTAAACTTCATGGCTGGCGTACGGACATTTCTGCAGCCGTTGGTACTTTGGCAACACTTAGAGGTGATGTTAAGAAACTGTTATCAGTCCTCAGACTGAGTGATCTGCACATATGAGACATGAAAAATTAACACACATGAATAATTAACACACCCATGTGTCTGCAATTACACAAGTGGATATAAAAGCATGAGCAAAGTGGTGCAATGCATTAAAAACAACGGCTGCTTTAGTGGCTTTAGAAGTCATTGCAAGTGGCACAATCAGAGTAGAGCGTGTGTTCAGAGACAGAGAGGATTTGCTTTCATACGATAACAACTGGCTCATCAGCCGCTTTAGGTTCCCGAGGACGATCCTCCTGAACTGCAGCTGCGGCCGGCGTTGGCGGTTTTCCTAATGTAATCGGAGCCATCGGCTGCACACACATTCCTATAAAAGCTCTATCACATGATGAATTTGTATGTCAACAGGACGTTTTCATTCCATCAATGTACAGATCATATAACTGTGATCTGCATCCACCATGTGCTCCTCACTTTCCATCCCGTCTTAACAGCATCATCACTAGTCAGTGGTTAAAGTTAGCGACTTGCTAGTTGAGCTACAGCTTCAGATCTTTCCAACAAGCCCCTGATTGTCTCTGTGTGCAAAGTCTTCATGTTAATGATCCTGTACGTAAAGTGTGAAATCAGGCTCTTTTTTTTTGCTAATTTGCAACAATAGTATGTAAACGGTTTACACGCTTGTCAGCTGTGCTGCTGCAGCTTCAAAGTGCAAAAACAACACTAACCTTCCCCAACTCTGAATCTTGACACAGGAGGAGCTGGAGTTTGAACCATCAACCTTCAGGCTCATGATCAAACGCTGTTCCATCTGAGCCACCTCTTTGTCTTCTTCATCCGTGTGTGTGCTTCTGTCATAACATTGACAGCCTCACACACACTCTCCTGCCCACTTTTCTTGCGTGTGTTTCTTAGGACAGCTGCCAAAGAGGACGTTTTTGTGCGCCTCCACTTCAGAGAGCAGCACCTCCTGTTTGCTTTCGGTAAAGTTTTTTTTTTCCCCCGTTCTACTCATTATTTTCTTCCGTTTTCTGATCCCGCAGAGGGGAATGTCAGGGCGCAGGGCGTATTTACATATGATTTGCATATTTATATGGAGGCGTGGACAGGGAGAGGTCGGGTTCTCAAACATGTGCGCTCCATTGGTCAACCACAGAGAGGTGAACAGGTGACCAGAAACCACTGTGAACCACCAGGATGCCCTGATGGCCTCTGTCTGTGCAGGAACTGCGGAGCAGCTGCAGAAGTGCTTCGAGCAGCTCTCCTCTCGTGCGGCGGACGTCCAGGACATCGCTCCATCCAGCTTCAGGTTCCGCTGGGGGGACGAGGACGGCTCGGATGGTCACAGTCTGCACCACATGAAGCTGGACGCAGTCATGACCCTGAAACACGGCGTCCAGACTCCCCAGAACTCCTCATACTGGCACCCAGGACTTAGACCCTGCAGCCACTGGTAAGTCCTCAGAACTCCAGCTGGAGGTGGTCCTGACTGTCAGGAGTACCTCATACTCCTCCTCATCCTCTTCCTCTGCAGGATGTGCAGCAGTCATTACTCAGAGATGGAGGCAACGCTGCCCAAGTCCTTCGTCTGGCTGCTGCAGCTCTTCTCCTTCATGCTGGACGTGAAGCCGTGCAACCTGTATGAAGAGGTGCTGAGAGTAGAGAGACGAGTGTTCGGCACTAAAACACCCCTGATCCAAGAGGAGACCAGGACCAGAACCAGAACCAGAACTTCAGCCAGCACGTCACACAGAGACCCAGAAACAGATGAAAGCTGAGAAACAGAAGAGGAGACTGAGGAGCAGCTGCAGATCTGCTCTTTTCAGTTTGTGTGAATATAAACCAGGACTTTTATTTAATAAAAGCTGAATGTTCCAGAGTTTGGTGTTAAAGAAACTGATTGCTGGAGGAAATGAGGAAAAAGAGGAAACAAATGAATTCAGTTATAAGAAAAATAGAGTGAGTCCAGGAGGGAAGATTATCATTAATATTTTTTTTATTAATATTAAATCTAGAAAGTTGTCTGTTGGTAAATGTTTGAGTCCCAAATTTTCCAGATGACCAAAGACACCAAGTTAGGTTTAACTTGTCCTGCAGTAAGTCTCTGGTGTCATTGAAAAAAAGCTCAAATAAATTAAAGGAGGGATTTCAAAGAAAAAACTAAAAGTAAAAATCTAACTCTGGTTCTGAGTGTAACGTAAATTAAAACTGAAAGCAATGATTTCAAACTTTTTTTCATATTAGAACATAAACATCAAATGTTGTGGGGAAAAAGTTGCTTTTGTTAGCAGCTGGTTGGTTCAGGATGATGTTTCCATCTGTCCTAACCGTCCAGGAAGATCTGGAACTCCAGACCAGTTGATGGAGGTCTGGTTGGATGTAGAACTGGACCTGCTGGACGGTCCCGGGGCCTCATTTATGAGATATTGCGTAGGAAGTGTGGGTACGAACAAAAGCTGAAAATGCTCTGCGCCAAAAAAAAAAAAAAAAATCCCGATTTATAAAACCCTACAGATGAACATCAGCAGCAATTTCTCTCCTGTGTACAAGGCTCCTCCTCCTGTCCTGCCCTCTACACGCCCACATTTTACCATAAATGATCAATGCAAAGCACCTCGTCAACGTGTATTTAAATGAGCCAGCTGATCATTGTTATTGGTCAAAAATGGTAACCATGGAGACTACACAACCATGCCCCAAGGGCATGGAGCGTCAGGTATGGAGGACCAGAACTGACATAATTAAAAATAAGGAGGATATTTTTTGTTTTTCCTTTTCCTTATGCATGCACTGTCATCAAAAAAATGTGTAAGTTGTTTTTTCTTTTTCACTATTCATGCATTTTCATAAAAAAAAAAAAAATTTTTTCCTTTTCCTTATACAAGCATCTGTTTTCACATTCCCTCGTCTCCTCTTTTTTCTTTACCGTATGCATTTCTGCCTCATTATGCAAATGAGGAGGGCTGCCCTTCTTGGGCCAGCTCCTCTACTATTGGTCAATAAGCAGGAAGGAGCAGGATCCAGGCGTAGATCATTGTGCATGCCTGCCTGTGGCCGTTTCAGGAGAACGCCTCATTTGAGAGGAAGTGAAGTCCCAGCAGAGATGTCTCAGATGATTGCAGAAGTCTGTGGACCACACAAGAACAGCTGGGAGACCTGGAGTTCCATGTAGTTAGTGGCGTCTAGCTCACTGTTGATCCGTTTGAGGAACTCCTGAGAAACAAATATAAATATATTTCTTGTATTACATGAAAAAATCGAAAATGGCTTAAAATTAAATTAATAAAATTAAATAAAGCCATTAATCTGTTTTCAATTGTTTTACTTTACAAGTTAAAAACAGTCACACCCACCATTCTAACCCAACCCCTTCCTCTCTACTTCTAATCCCTACCAATGATGAAGTTATAAAAGCAGCCTTCACAGAGCAGTCACACATGAAGGCTGATGCTACAACAGCTTTCTGATCTATAAATGTAAATTTTCAAACTTTCTGATGCAGCTTTCAACTTCAGTGAGTCGTCTTGACCAGTCTACATGAATATATGTGATTGGATGGAGGCATGAACATTACAGTTAGACGGTTAGATTTTAGAAATTGCATCACTGAATAAGTTTAGTCTTTAACAATTTTCTACTGGGAATGAGTTAGTTCTATGTAATGGTGTTTTTGCATTAGGGGCCGGTGGGGTAGGGCCCCACTTTTGCAGAAGATTATGATTATTAAAATGTCACATACAATAATGTCTCTGAGCTTAAGGTACAAGTAAACTCACCTTGTCTCCTTCATCAAATGTTCACCATTTTTCATCATACGCTGAATGCAATTACTTCTCCAGAGAGCTTTTGTAGCATAGTAATGTGTGTGAATTTGCCAATACTGCTCACCTGTTTCTGCTAGCTGGGGCACAGCAGAGCAGGCCCTGCACCTGCGCCGTTGTGGACTGGACAAACTGCTGCGCATGCATGCACATGCTCAACACACACTTCAGTTTTGTACGTGGGGCTTGGCGGCCAGGACCCCTGCAGCGTTCCCATTGGTTGATTTTACTGAAGATTGGGCTGGCATCACACGCTATGCTAGCTGTACCTTAGCTTTTTTATTCCTGCTTGCAGTGTTGATGTGCAGAATCGGAGAAGCTGCCCGGATGACTGGAGCACACTCTTGGCTTGTCCCTGCAAACATCTTAAATTCCATTTCTCGCAGTTGTATAATAAAGACAATCCAATTCAGTCCAACTTTATTTAAGCACTTTTAAAAACAACAGCAGCTGACCAAAGTGCTGTACAAAGTAATAAATAAAACATCATAAGTAAAAGAC
>JBAMYA010045102.1:0-11960 GCA_037176975.1 Arrhamphus sclerolepis
ATAATACCAGCTGTGTCTTATGAAATTCTGGTGCCAACTGCACCCCCCACATAATAATAATAGTAATAATAATAATTATGATGATAATAAAATTATTATTAATTAGTGAGAAGAAATTGCTAAGAAAGAAATGAATGTTTTTCGTGTATTATTTCAGGTTACAGACTTTACAAGGTAGAAAATAAAATATTGAAACGTTTGGTTATTATTGACTTGATGTGCTGCTCGTCCTTAAAGATGGTTTGTTTTTAAACACTTTCCTTTAAGTTGAAACACAGTTTACCATTGAGAAAACATTTATTTTGGCATAGTTTTCTTTTCTGTTTTTTCTTTTTAAATATAGTTTTCATTTAATTCTGAGAATTGCCTGCCATACCTGCATATATTTTAATGCTGCATTCAGATGCTCAGGAGCATCACTGAATACAACAGTGTTGTTTTTATAGTATAAAAATGATTATTTTTTGTTGTTTCTTCTTTCTTTGACTACAGGAAAACAGAAAAACCCAGCAAAGGTAAGAATCATCCTTATAGTCTGTCCATATAATATCTGTTCATAAAAGTGTTTTGTGTACAAAGCACACATTTCTGTTTCTAATGCAGACAGGAAGAAGCCTGATTTTTTTTCCTCCACAGTTTTGTCTGAGCTGATCTGATGAGCTGTGACATGTCCCCTGCAGCTGTCCGTCAGGCCCAGAGCACCGAACATCCTCAGCTCCAGGCAGCCGTCCTGCGTGGAGGACATGTGTGGGGCAGAGCGTCCACACCAGCAGCTGGCAGGTAGGCACAGGGAGGCCAAGTGCAAGGCAGGAGGAGCTGCCATCTCCTCTTCCTCCAACACGATCACCATTGAAGAGAGGAGCATCATCCTGACTTCGTCCAAGACACACAACCTTCATGAAGACAGCGTTAAAGCAGCAGTCAAGGTGATGGTCGGATTATTCTGTAAAAAAGAAAATAGGACAAATACACTACACACTGTCCATACACTCATTTAATGATGTTTTCTACATGTTAAAGTTAACATCAGCCCTCGGTGCCTGAAGGTTTATTACACAGAACCGTCTGGGAAGCACGTGGGGAAAAGGAAGTTCAGAGAAACCTCTCACCTCGAGAGTGAAATGAGTGTAAAATATCCAACTGAAGGTTTCAAGGACCTGCAGAAATGATGAATCTCCCCCAGTCTGATTTTCAAAGCAGTTGAAAGTTGTTAAAGCATCCTGTTACTTAAATTCACCATCTGCTGTCTAACTCTGTGTGTGTGCACCCAAGGGGAAGTCAAACAAGCCGAAACTCTGCACACTTGGACCCCTAAAAGCCAATGGGAAAACCGGACACCCTGAGAACTCTGGGACTCGAGCTGGTGTGAAGGAAGAGCCAGCCAATGGGGACAAAGGACTGAAGGACAGGATGGTGTGTTTAACCAGTGAGCAGCTGCAGCAGATCCTCAGCACCGTCCAGAACACCAGCAGCAGCCAGCACACACCTGAAGACCAGGATGCACAAGGTGGCTCACTATTAACTCAACCACAACACACAACTGAAAATGAGAAACTTAATATACCTTTCTTTGTTAGGAGAGAAAACAGACCAAAAATATGTTTCTTTGATGAATGGAGAAGTAAAGGAGGAACATGGAAAAGGAATGAAGAATGGAGAAGGAAGAGAAGTAAAGGAGAGAGATGGAAAAGGAATGACGACTAGAGAAAGAGGAGAAACTGCTCCAAGTAGAAACTCAGCAGAAAAGGACAACAAGTAAGGACATTTCTGCAACAGTCATCCGGATTTATTCTAGATGTGATATATTCAAGGAGACAATCAACAAACACTTTAAATGATTCTGTATTAATCATGAATCCTTTAGAGAGCTCCTTCTTTTACTCCCATTTCACTGTTCTGCCTTCTGACGGAGCTGAAGACAAAATCCATCGCTGTAATTCTCTGTTTTACACATGAAAGCAGTTTGCAGCAGATTACATGTTTGGATTCAGAAATGTTAGTTAAAAAGTGAAAGTTTCTGCTGCTTTTCAGGTTGTCTGGGTGCTTTTTCAGCTGGCTGGAAGACCGACAGTCAGACAGCAGAGAAGTCATCAATGAAAGGAAGGCTCAATGGAGGCGAGAACTGGGTACGTGCACACGCACACAAACATGCACAACCTGCCGCTTCCTGGACTCAGTCATGAAATCAAATACAAAAAAAAGGGAATTTTCACAAATCACAGAAAATTTGAGATATTTATCATAAAATTGAGACTTTTGTACTAATATCAGAATTTTTTTCTTGTATGATCTAAAATTTAAAAAAATAAAGTTGACTTTTTTGTTTAAAAAAAAAAGACAAACTATTATATAATGGAATTTTGCAATGCCATATCTTTTATAATGAAAAAAAATACAACAAGATTGTGTCCTCATTAAAACGAGATGTTTATCTCGTGATAACGAGGAAGGTTTTTTGTTATTACGTGAAGATTTCTCGTTATAACGTGATGCTGCTCCAATTTTTAAGTCACAGCTATGGCAGCAAAGCGCTTCTCTGCTTCATTTTCTACAATGTCACAAAGTAAAAAGTAAATAGTGACTATGAAAACTCTGTCAAAGTAGCTTATAAATGAGTTTCTGTTTGTGTCTGTTTGCAGATGAGCAGGTGGCAGAAAAGCAGCAGCAGCAGTGCTTTGCCCCTGACAGGCTGCAGGTACAACACTTAATTCAACGTCGTCTCTAGACTTTCACTGAGAAATTACTTCATTCTCTTTATGGCCATAAGGTTTGAGTAAAAAAAATAACCCTGCTCAAGAAGGGCAAACTGGCACAAGGTTTAGTGCTACTAGACATGTTTCCTGACACTTTTTAAAAAGTTTTTTCTCTGTTTCAGGGTGGAGAGAAGGCGGAGAGTGTGTTATCCATTCAGAGCTCCGTTAGCCACAGAGAGCAGCCTGCAGCCATCAGATCCAGCCTCAGACTTGGGGTAAATCTGCACATCAGACATTTCATCAAGTCCAAAGGAAATTGTAGGGCTCATTGGCTGTGAATAGCATGATCATCATATCCCACTGCATCACCTCTTTCATCTTATTGTGTTCATCTTCTGAAGTGACTCCAGTAAGGCCATGATGCGCTTTTGTACAGGGAGGAGGATGCATTTCTCCTTCTGTGACTGCAGCTGGCAGGGGCTGCCTGCTGAGGATTGGTACAATTATGAGTACTTTTGGACGGGGAAGGACTCATGCAGGCATCTGTGCTCCTTTAGAAGAGAAATGATGCACGCTTTCCCGTCAGTCCCCAAAAGTCTCTAATAACAACAGAAAAGGTCGTTAGATTTATTGCTAGTCGCATATAAAAGAAAGTCACTAGAGGGGCTGAATACTCGCTATATATAGCAATAAAGTTGCTAAGTTGGCAACTCTGCATTTATCAGAGGACGTTTGGTGATCTGACGTCAAGTATAAAGTGCTGAGTCGTTCAGCAGCCAATGAGCTACTGGATCTCAGCTATGTCCCGCCTCCTCTGCTGTTGATTGATTCAGAATTACACCTCCAAAAAGAAAAACCAAGACAACTGAGAAAGACGGTTTGAAAACAACACATTTTAGAAGTGATGGTGAGAAAAGAAAAAGCGTAACCGAGGAAGACGATTGGACTCTCGGTTACAGATTTTTATTTCCGGGTTACGGATTCTGGCTTTTGGATCTCAGATTTTGGATTTTTATTTGCAACACAGTAGGCTCTGAATAAACACCATGAAATTGTGTCAGCTTCTGAAAAAAGATTTTATTAAAAGTATTTGAGCACAAATTACATATACAAACTTTGGAGTCATTCATTTATCTCAAACCACATTCTGGACTTGCCTCTGTAGGAAATAGACTTGCCTGCATTCCAGGTGTGACATCTGCTGAAAAGATTTGGTGCAGTAGGATATGGAGAATTACTAACCAGCTAATATTAAGCATAGAATGGAAAATCATTTTGCCTCTGAAACTAAAGCTCTTCATCTACTTCATTCCCAGATGCTCTCAGGTTATGCTAAAATGAAATATGAGAAAATACTGTATGTACGGATTTTAAATTCCAAATTCAATTTGTTTTCAATAAAATGCAGCATCTAAATAATTTGCAGATTTTTAATATTCACTTTTATTTACATTTTGCTTTTTTTATTATAGGTTTTCACCTTGTCAGGTGCTGTAGGTTCTGAAAAAAACAGATGGCATTTACAAAATACTGCTAATTGTTCGTGGCTTTTGCTGTCATTATAGGAGGTCACTCCTGTGGAGGAGGTGTTGACTCTGAGGAGGAAAGAGGAGCAGAGGAGACGCTGGCTGGATGAGCTGGACCGTCAGCGAGAGGAGACTACTGAACGCAAGAAACGAGAGAGACTTCTGCAGAGCCGGGTGCAGTGGAGACACAGCAGAAACCACACAAGCAGGTTTCGGGACATGTAGTTTTTAATCTTTTTGCATGGCTTGTTGTTGTTTCTGCAGACAGAGGAGCACGATCACAGCGTCAGACAATTCGACTCGCTGCAGAGGAGACGTGCTGTCCAGGCTGCAGCTCCATCTGCTCTGCCTCCAGTCCAGCTCAGTGGCTCTGAGCTGGGAGAGCTGGAGCCCTGGTCTAGTTTGTCCCTGGTCTGGGACGCCACGAGCAGCTGTGGAGCAGAGAGTGTCATTGGAGCCAGTGTGGACTCTACCAGTGGATTTCCAGCCAGAACCAGGTGGGAGGGGAACAGTGATGGAACCTTTCTAGAGGCCTCCTAGTATCTTCTTGAATTTTGAACATTTTCTGTTAAAACGCTGATGTCTCACACATTCTTCTGTGCCAGCTTGATGGATTTCACCTTTTAATTCTGGCACTTTTTAACATCTTTTTATGATACATTTAGCAGCAGTAAGGTAGTAAATGACAAAGTAAGTGCAGTTAAATCAGTATTCAGCTGAGTGCAGCTAGCTACCGATTCATGTGCAGGTTAGGAAGTTAAAGAGAGGACACAGCTAAGACAGAAGGTGTTCCTGGAAGACGACAGTTTTCAAGAGCTTCTTGAACATAGAGAAGGACGACTGCTCTTGTAGCTACTGGTAACTTGTTCTACCGTTGAGGAACTATGTGGGAGTACAAGTCTCACTGAGAGCTGCTTGTGTGAAGAGAGGATGAGGGTAATCGGCGTTCTTGTGATGAGCGCAGCGCTACCTTTTACAACTGAGGTCGTATGAGCAGGTGTGGACTACGGGAGCACCTTCTGGGCAAGTGTCATCGAATCAAGTTTTATTTGGCAGCCACAGGTAGCCAGTGTTGCTCGGGGAACAGAGGTGTGACACTGACCCTTCTGGGTTGATTAAAGACCAGAAGTACCACTGTGTTCTGGATCTTCTGTAGGGGTCTTATTACGCAACCTGGAAGGACAGTTAGGAGGACACTGCAGTAATGAAGGTGGGATGTCACTGCAGCCTGTCCAGGAGTTGTTGCATGTTGAGTCAGGTATGGTCTTTTCTTTTTCTGCATGTTCTAGAGTCCAAAGCGACACGAGTGAGAAACCAAAGCAACTGGTTCTTAGTGACCTTCATAGGAAGACAGTGTTGATGTTTATACTGTGGTTGATTGAATGATGGGCAGGAGTAGCCAACGCTGCTGTCTTCGACAGGTTCAGTTGAAGCTGGTGCTCCCTCGTCCAGGCAGATCAGAGTGACGAGCTGAAATGCATCTTTACAGCGTTGGGTTTGAGATGAGACGTTTAGGTTGCACTGCAGGAACTAAAGATAGAGCAGGGAGGATGTTTAAGTCATTTCTTCCCTTAACTGTAAAATATGAATTTAAGATCAGTGGCAACTAAAATGAGGACGCAGTTGGAATATTTACTATATTACGTATTTTACCTCGACATGACTGCAGGGACATGCATCTGCAGAGCAGAAAGGGTTAAGGAGGGATTGTACATGCTGTGTGTAAGTAGCGTCTCTGTCGACAGCGGCTTTTTATCTCTGCCGTCTACTAAGAGACTTCAATGTGACGTTATCAACCCACTTGTTCTCAGGCTGGAAAAAAATAGAAGGAATGGATCATTTGTGGTTCTACAGCTGGTTGGAAAGCCAGTCCAGGCCGTCCCTGTTGGTCACAGAGGTTGGCCTGGATGTGCCAGCTGTGCTGGTGGAGGGCGTGAAAGCCCGTTTCATCACTGGTCTCTGCAGCATTCATGGTTTTGAGGAGGGAAAAATTGAACATTTCTTATTCATTTATTGTCCTCAATCAGACAGTTAGACTGTAGTTGTAAGTGATGAGTTTTATTGTTCATCTTGATAACTCAAACATTTATTGCTTGTTTTATCTTAAGTCGACTAATGACCCTGCGCCATTATAGCTGAGTTTAATTCAGCTTCAACTTTTCATTTTTCTGCACTTCTTCCAGCTATCTGAGGACCATGACCTCCCTGCTGGACCCAGCCCAGATAGAAGAGAGGGAAAGGAGGAGGCTCAAACAGCTGGAGCAACAGGTAGGAGAAGGTGCAGAGGGATGTGGAGGGGGAGCATTTCTAAACATTTAAATTTTCTCCTCTTTCCATTCTCTCAGAGAGTTATCGAGGCGCAGGTGGAGGAGCGCAGGAAGCGACGGGAGCAGGAGGAGGCTAAGAGGAGACAGGAGGAGGAGGATGAAGAGAGGAGGGTGGCAAAGGAGAGGGAGATGCTGCACAGACAGTATGAGCTGGAAGTGAGGAAGAAGAGTCAGGAGGTCAGAATGCAACAGGCATAGACGGAAAAACACAAAAGCCTTACAACACTAATAATTCACCTCTGTTGAACCATTTAGCTTAGAAAATGTTATACGGACAAAAAGAAAGTGTACCGGAGCTGCAGTTGCATCACTGTTTGACTGTACGTCCTCAGGAGCAGATGGTCCGTCAGGAGGAGCAGCCAGAGAAAGGACGCAATGACAGTGAAGCGCAGGAGGCGCCTGCCTGCAGCAGTGAGTAGAGCGCTGCAGTAGCACTGCGACACAGACCACAACACTGGACAGACAGAAATATCCTCAAAAACCTGCTTCAGACAACCTCTTTTTATCCTTATGATTTGGTTTTTGAGAAGGACACAGATTTTTTTGCTTTTTAAAAGTGTCATTACAGCAATAAAAAAGCAATAAAAGTCATGCGCTCCCGTTTACACTTCAGTGAAATTATCACTGATAAATATGACTGCAGTTTTCTGAAAACGTATGTGTTGGTGTGTAAATAGAAGTGAAATTGAGGTGGACCTAGTTTAAGGTTTGACAGTCATATCCAGTGGTTGCAAACCCAGAGAACAGTCTCGTCTAAAGAGTCACCAGATAAATCTGCGGTGTGTTACAGTGCTTAATTGCAAAGGTGACGTTCTGGTCCATATTGACATGATGGCGTCAGCAAGTTGCTGCACATCCATGATGAGATTCTTCCGTTCAGCCGCATCCCAAAGCTGCTCTACTGGACCGAGATCTGTGACTGTGACTATGACTTACTGTCATGTTCAAGAAACCATGAGAGATGATCATGGTGCATTATTCTGCTGGAAGTAGCCATCAGAAGATGGTATACTGTTCTGATAAAGGGATGGACATGGTCAGCAGCACGTGTTGTGTTTAGATATGTTATTCTGCATACAATGGCTTGTATCAAGTGCTTATTTGAGTTCCTGTTGCCTTTCTAGCATCTCCAACCAGTCTCCCCATTCTCCTCTGGCATCAAAGACTGGATACCTTCTCTTTTTGGGACCCTTCTCTGTAAACCCTACAGATGGTTGAGCTGAAAATTCCAGTAGATGAGCATTTTCTGAAGTACTCAGACCAACAACCATGCCACATTCAAAGAAATTTAAATCCATTTTCTTCTCCATTCTGGTGCTGGTTTGAACTAAATCGTCTTGACAGCATCTCCATGCCTGAGTGCATAAAGTTACAACCATGTGATCGGCTGGTTCAACGTTTATGATTGGTGGTGAATCCGGGGATCGATCCACTGTCCTTCCAGAGGGAGGATGGCGTACTCCACCCATGTGGTTGACTGGTTGAGTTGGTAACCAGCATTGTGACCCTGCTTGAGATGATCCTGATTATTGCTGCTGTTTACACCAGATAACAGAGATGGCCCAGTTGTGTTGGACCTGCTCAGTAGTACCGGCTCCTGGTTTTTGTGGGGCTGTTTGGTGCTGATGGAGCACTTTACACCAGTCATG
Source organism: Arrhamphus sclerolepis (assembly GCA_037176975.1). Classification (NCBI taxonomy): domain Eukaryota; kingdom Metazoa; phylum Chordata; class Actinopteri; order Beloniformes; family Hemiramphidae; genus Arrhamphus; species Arrhamphus sclerolepis. The sequence goes on from JBAMYA010045102.1 coordinate 8,196, forward strand.
GAGTTACCTCAGTTTGTCAGACTGGTTTAAAGTGTGTTTATATGAATCTGCTGTGATTAAAACTAAAAAGCAGTGAGCAGTAATTTTCATTTACTGTAAAAAAAAAAAAAGAAAAAAAACCCAGATTTTTCTGACCGTTTATGTGTTGTTGTGTGTGTGACAGTCACCAGACTGGCTGAGGGTTTGGAGGACGCCGGCGGATCAGCCTTCCTCTACAAACACACTGCTGTCCAGACAGGTAACACCGTTAACGCTGAAGCTACAGCTGCAGCGGATCCCTCCACAGTGGCGGGAAAAACTTGAAGCTTCTTCGTAGAGCAGATTTAGGGATCTCTGATCTTTCTCTTTTCATTTTTTAAACGCTGTTTAGATGCGGCATGACAGTTTACTCTTTTTTTGTCTATGTTTTATGGCTCAAATTTAAAAACGCAGCTCTTGCACCTGTTTTCTTAAACGTCTGTACGTTTTCTCAACAAATGGTTATTGTGACTTCCAGTAAGCCACTGCATGTTTTTTTTCTTTCCTTTTTGAACAATTGACTGCCAGTTACACCAGTCAGCCATGACATCACGACCACAGAGCCCACAGCAACCCTGCACCGGGGTTTCAGACTCTTTAGTTGATGCTGCTGCCGTAGATGAGTCCTGTTGCCATTCGTGGAGGATTTAACTTCCATGTGAAGGCCAGGATGCAGGTTCTCCCAGCAGAACAAGGGGAGAACTGTGGCCAACTTTACGTGACAGTCCAGTATTTAATTTGTATGTTGAATGATTTTTACATATTGGCACATGTGAGGTTGTTTTTGTGAGGACAGTATTATTTTCTATTCTGTAGATAATGATGATAACAGGAGCATTAATAGACTTCTTACACCCTGCTTTTTAGATGCGTGTAGACTACATTTTGCCATCCTGCTGTTAATCATATGGTTAAAGCTCAAAATGTTTGCTTATCTTGTCTATTTCTTGCTCTGTGTAGAAGCGACTTCCCCTCTTCCGCTCGAACCAGACAGAGTTCAGACTCTGGGCATTGCTGTGAAGTCTCACACGCCTCCACCTCCGCCTCCGCCCGCTGCTCCTCCAAACAGCAGGAGCCGAGCAGGGAAAACAGGGAAAGAGAACATCTGTCTGCCACCAGGAGGAGACCTGTATGAGCCCTTTTCCAGGGCAGAGAGGAGCAGGAGAGATAAAAGGAGGCCAGAGTGGAACACACAGAGGTAGACGCTTTCAGACGTAGCTGAAAACAAAAGACATGCCTGGAAATAACAAATCTGAAAGTACATCCAAAAGGTTTATCAATATTTGAGCCCAGAAAGCAATTTTGAATGTAAAACATCTGTTTTTAAGTCAAAGTACTGCAAGTTTCTGATGTTTAAAAAAGGGAACCTCCTATAATAAACAGAATGTGAAAACAAAATTTAGCAGATTAGGATTGTCACACCTGACAGGTGACTTATATTTAATGTAGAGGAGTACAGTAAGTGTGACAATGGCTACAAAGCTGGGTATGTACGGGTTAAAGTGGTATTAGGAACCATAGGACCCACTGAGTGTTTGACCAGAGCAGCAGACTGTTAACTTCCAAATAAACTGACATACTGGCATGAAAATCTAAATCAGGAGTTTGAGAATAGTTCATAAATCCTTAAAGCTAATAAAAATCATAGTCTCTGGACTTGGACTTATACATCTGCTTGTTGAAAACGATTTGAAGTTTAAAATATCGTATATTGGATTATTCAAACTGGTACTTTGCTGTTTTTTTGTTTTCTGTCTTTATCCAGTTATTCTTCATATTCATTTCTGCACATGTACTGGTTATGAAATGATAATTACAGTAACTCTGTGGTTAATTCCGTATTTCCTCTGGTCCTCCAGGCCCAGCCATCGGTTTGTTCCAGCCTCGGAGCGGTACCCGGCCGTTCAGCAGAAGAACAGGCAGGAAAGTCGACTGAAGAGGCAGGCTGAGCTCCTGGCCTTGCAGGAGAGAGCCTGTCTGTCCAAAGCTGAACCTCTTCCTCCTCCTCCTCCTCAGCACCATGAGGGTCTTCTCTGCCCCAACTCCCTGCAGACCAGAACCAGCCCCACCAGGAAGGTAACAGGACAAGCTTTTCTCTCAGTTTTGTCGTTTTCATTTTGCTTCCTTTACTTTTGGCTGCTGTCTGGTGATCATCCGTCCAGTCCAGTACAGCCGTGTGTTAGTCACTGCTAATGTTTCAGGTGGAAACTGGCTGCGGAGGACACGCCTCCACAACCATCACTGCTGACAGGTGAGCAGCTCTGATGCTTCCCTCACTACTGAGCTCAATGACAAAAAGAGACAGCAAAGTTTCATATAGAGAATGGGAGAACTGGAAATGAGTTCATCAAAAGATGCCCCACATGTTAATGTGAGAAAAACTTTTTTTAAAACCATAAATGACCAATTTCCCCTTCTTTTAGTGATAAAACTTAAACTAAATTTGTGATGTTTTCCCATTATTGCTTAAATGTATTTGCTACTCTGCATGTTTGGGTGTTTTATTAGGAGATAGAAATGCAAAAGTAAGGAACTTTTCTAAAGTTGGCCACTGTATGCATTGTTTAATGTCTGGATGTGATCCTGCAGGGGGCGCTCCCCTCCCATCCCTGCAGTAAGGCACAGAGTGCAGAGTCAGCATGCCTCCACCTCTCTTCCTCCTCCTCCTCCTCATCCTCCTCCTCCTCCAGTTCTGGAGTTTATTCCTTATGTCCGTACTGATGAAGTCTTCAAGTTGGACCCGCTGGAGCCGGCCGACACGCCCCCACCACACACACACTCAGGTTAGATGCTATTTTTTCCCTCTGATATTCTACAAAACCAATAATAATCCTAAGATGCTGATATGAATTCAGACCCACAGAAGACTCCATCAGAAGAGAATATACTCCAGACAGGCGATGGATGAGTAGACGGAACACTGAAACAGTCGTGTTTTCTTCTGTTCAGGCGCTCCATCTCAGGGCTCAGCATCTCATCCTGCTCCTTCACATGAAGATCCACTCCTCAACCAGCAGCTGCTGCGTATCAGACCTGTGCAGCGGCAGCAGGAGATCCTGAGAGGACTGGCTCAGCTGCGGCAGGTAACGCACAAACCTGTTGACTTTTACGCCCTGGTAAACGCTTGGAACTGACATTTGGTGTTGCTGGTGCTTAAAAGGAATTCTTATTGTCAAACTACAACAAATGCTAATATTTATGTATTTTTAACTGGATCATCTCGCATAATAAACTGCATAAAAAGGATCATTAAAGCCTGGGGTGAGTTTCAGAAAGAGGTTCAAATCGGCTCTGAGTCGGAGTCGCTCTGTTGCCTCTGAGTTACTGCAGCTATGCAGAGTCGTCATCAGTGGAGCATGAGTCACCATGGTAACCAAGTTCCCCAGACTCTTCTTTGTTCAATTAGAGCTTTTAACTTAGAAGCAGCTGAAGAAGTTTGAAAACATCATTCAGACATTTAACTGACTCAATTATTCTCACTTTAATAACATTTTGCTCTGTCAAAGTAAAAAATAAAAATCTTTGATGGTAATAAAGGTGTCATTAATACAGAGAATAACACAGTGGGAACTTTAAAGGAAAATGTCTTTACTTATAAAAATGGAGCCAAGGTGCTATTACAAATTTATTTTGAATCATTATGAGTCATTATGGATGCCGTGTGTATATGCACACACACACACACACACACACACACACACACACACACACATATATATATATATATATATATATATATATATATAT
>JBAMYA010045103.1:0-11960 GCA_037176975.1 Arrhamphus sclerolepis
ATTATCTTTACTTTGTATCATTTACATTTATCTGAATGTTTCCATTTATTGTACACCCACTGAAATAAGAGTCTGCTGACAGACGCTTTGGTGGCATGATGTGTGTTTCTGATGAGTTAACAGCATGTTGCTGTCTGATCTAAGATAATTAACATTACATCAGTTAACTAACACTTATTAGAACGCCTGTACAGTTAGAACCCTGATGTTTTCCACAGAAGGTGGGGGATTTCTCCATCAGATACATTTATTTTATTTTGTTTATTTATTATCATTTGCTGTTGCAGCAACGTTTAATTTAAAAACTACTTTTGAGCTTAAACAAATGTTTGTAATTAATTTCAATAAACTGCAAGTTAAAAAAGGCATGGAAATTTCTCTTTTTTTGTATCAAAAAAATATCGAACCGTGACACTAAAGTATCGAACCAACCGTGAATATGTGTATTGTTGCACCCCTAAATATATATGTATATGTATATATTAATTATTTTAGTGGTTCTATGTTCTTAATCAAACATCCTTTTCATCCAACACATATTTTGTCTAATGCTCCAAAATGAAAGTTATTTAGTATTATGTCTGTGTCATCCTCGACCTCTGGGAAGTATGGTTCACCATGAACTTATGAGGATGCACTTTTAAAGTTCTGGCAGGGGATTTTGTCTTTCTTGTAGACAAAGTTTACCTTTGTTAAATTCACTTTTGCGTATGGATTTGCCCAGAGGTTTGTAGATTATAGAACAGCACTCCTTTTCATACCTGGAGCAGTGATGACTGAGAGGCTGAAACAGGAAACAGAAGTCTTTGTGTGCAACAAACACAACAGTTGGTTCACTGCAGCTTTGCATGACATGAAGAGATATGCATCTGCAGCTATTTATGAATAGTCTTACTCTCTTGAATTAATTATCATAATTCTCAAACTGCATTTTGAGTGAAGTTGGTGGAGGATGTCCGGTCCCTTCACCACAACCCCTAAGACTTTTCAGACTTGCTGTATTTTTACCATTTAATTTATCAAACGGTCCATGTAACGTTCTAAAGTTTTGAGATTCTTTGTCATGTTTCTCCAACTGCTGTAGTTTAATCACAACTAGGAGTTTAAACCTTATGACTAAATGCAAACAATACACCTGTTGAATTTTACAGGATTCTTTTCTCTGAGACATGGGTGTTTGCACTCTCGCATACATGACTTTGACATGACATGACATCTGGTGTTCACTTTTTTGGCAAGGAAATGAACTAATCCCTACAATTAGTTTGGGTTTATAATTGAGCTGCCGCTTAAATTGTGGCAAACAGGGTACAAACAACTGCAAAATACTTTTTGTACGTTGCCAGAAATATTTGATTGAACAGGAGAAGCTTTGGGATTGATGTTTTTGTGTTTGGGAAGGAGACAGGTGGAGCTTTTAACTAATTTTAGATTTGTAAATGGGTGAGTATACATGGGTACAGATACAGAAAAGCAGTGTTTACCATTAAATTGTTTTCAGACCAGTCCTGTGTGTTCTGTCTGAACTTTGAGTCAGTCTCTCTATCTGGGTCAACCTATTAGCCCCCCACCATGCTCTGCTCTGGTCTAACCCTTTCAGACAGCTCCTTGTCTAGAGTGGTATCACCTGTGGAATACATAATAGACAGCATGGTGACAGAGATTAAAAGGTATTTTTATTTCTATTTTTTTGTAGAGTGATGGGGGTCAGGGGCAGGTTTAAAAATCAATTTTCACCAGGTAATTTGTTTTCATTGTGTGTGTTCTTTGTGTATTTGAATGGATTCTCACAGTTGAAAGAAAGCAATTGAAGCAGAACTGCTTGACGTCGTTGTGATGATTGGGATGTTGTGTGCCTGTTGGGGTGTTTGTTCTTTTCTGGATGTTAAGGCCATTTGTAACAGTTTAATTTTAATTGAAATGATCTGAAATTGTTGCTCTTTAAAGTAAAAAGTAAAAACACGGTCTTGCCACTATCAAGGATATTTCCATTTTGTCATCTGGTACGTTTAGAAAGCATCCCCATTTTGATAGCATGCATATCTTTTGAACAAAATTCAACATACACCTGGTCAAAAGCTTAAGCACAACACAATTAATTAATTAATTAATTAATTAATTTTAAAAACATTCAAGTCCAATGAATAGCTCAAAATGGTACAAAGGTAACTTCCAGAAGTTATTAAAAAAGGCAGGGTTCTGGAAAGCTGAAAATGTTGGCTTGTGCAAAAAAGGGAGACCCAAGCACAGGACACAAGGTAAGCGGGTATTCCACAACCATAGCTAAAGAAAGCCAGGCTGTATCGGGAAAGTCTCGCTTGGATAAGCGTCATCTCCAAATTAAGCCTCAAGTCGTTCCACTAATGCATTTCAGATGCATCTAATCAAGGCTAATTCAAGCGAGGCTTACATAGCCTGGCTATGTGCAGTTGCCCAAGGAACGTAGGAAGCCCTGACGAATGGATGGCTGAAAAGGAGCGCAAGTGTCATCATTATCTCGGCAGCTGACAAAGAATACTGATGGAGCTGTATGAAGATTTTAAAAGTGTCACCACCATAAAAAAGGTAATACAGTTGTGATTAATAAAGTGAGGGCAATGGCATGGAAAACACTTGCCGAGAGACTAAATGCATAAGTTGTACAAGTTTATGACTGGAGCACAGCCAAGTGGTTATGCAGGTGGACCATGTATGAGGCACAGCCTCATTCAGTGGATCGCACTTCCAGTCCGGCTTGTAAAGTTTCTTGCACATCTTCCCCAATTTCGTCCTTCTCCCCACTCAAAAAAGGCCACTAGAGCCAATAATATATTTAAAAAAATAAAAAGATAATACAAGTTTCATACCTTTGTCAATTGTGACATATTTATTTCACTGTCTGTATTTATGTATTTATGGTCTTCTCTTTGTGTTAGAAATTTCTTTATACATTTATATTCACAGTAGGGAGCCATGACCTAATATTATTTTGAAAATTATAAAATATTTCTATCCATTTATTAATTTTTATCCATTCTAACTGTGATGTTGGTTCAATGACAATAAAACTCTTCTTCTTCTACTGTGTCAGCGCTAAATGATAAAAAAAAGAGGTTTTCTTTTTAGTTTTATTTGTAAAACACTACATTTTAAACAAAATCTCAAAGTGCTACGAATTGAAATCAAGAGAAGCATAAAAACCTAATTTTGTAGGCTATTATTCAAGTTATATGAAGACCTTTTGAAATACGCTTTCAGGTGCCTCTTAAATTTCTCCATTGTCTGTGGCACCCTCAGGTGTTCAGGCACAGCGTTCCAGAGTTGTGGAGCAGCACCCCTAAATTACCTGTCCCTCATTTTTCTGAGTCTCGTCCTGGGTGGGTGTAGGTCGGGTGTTCGTGAAATGGGGGACACAGATGTAATAAGTCATTAATTGGTTTTAATGAATACCATGTTCTTATTTTATTTAAATTTCATGTTCAGTACTGTTCAGTATAGATGAATTTATTTAGTTGTACTGACACTGACTGGTTATTGATATTTTTGAGACAGTGCAAGTGGTGATAACCACAGGCTTTTGGGTTTTTCTTTTGTTTTTGTTTTTTACAGAAGACATGAGTGGTGGGAGCGCAGGCTTCTACCAGGTGGAACTTTGTTTCAGGTGTCTTTTTCAGCCCGTCAAACATTCTTTGAGACACAGCTAAGCTAAGCTGGAATGTTAGCCTGCCTGGGAGCAGGCTTGTCCTGCGGCATAAGTTACCATGGTTACTCAGTGGGCATTCAAATGAGCCACATTGATGGAACAGAACTCTCGCTTAAATTGGTCAGGCTAATCGAGTTAAGCCAGGCTTTCCCTTAATCAAGCTTCTTGGAATAACCTTCAGGTTAGAACAGGGTTTATTTTGGTTAGAAATGTGCAAAGAAGGGAAATCCAGATCCAGGACTGATGGAGAGAGATGGTCCAAAGGCAGGGTAGTAATTTCACAGAAAGATCAGCTGATGGGGCAGTGCAGGCCTGGTGCTGGGGAAGGCTGGCATCCCGCCTGGGTAAACTGACAATCCAGTAGCTGAAGGTCCAAGGATTTATGCAGATGATGATGATGAGCTGATGAGCCTCAGGTGTGCTGGAAGCATGGATCCAGCGATCCACCCAGGCCATCCATAAACAGCAGACAAACGAGGACATGAAACACATATTTTTCAACAAAAATATGGGAAAATTGGGGTGTTCTAAAACTTTTGATCGATAGTGTACTTCATTGTTTCAGATTGCTAACAGAAAATTCACACAGTTAAGGGTCTTAATGCAGCGATCAAATTTTTAGTCCATTTTATTTACAAAGCTGAATTACCTTATTGTTTGAGAAAAAATGATTGTGAAATACTACTGCTAAACTCAGTATGATTAATTTCTTGCGCTTGATTATTAAATGTCATCCAACAAAGGTGAGAAACCCTTCTTTTACTTTAGCTGCTTGGAATATAAACCCTTTATTAGAAGCAGTTCTTTATGTCAATTTCCACTGATATCAGTAAGATTTGTCAAGTTTTTTTTATGATGTCTTAGTTTGATATTTTAAAGCTAAATCTGTAACAGTGCACATAAAGGCTACTCTTCTGTTTCTATGCAAATCACTTTAATTATCATTTAAAAAAAACACAACACAACTTTAATTTCTTTTGCCTCTGGAGTTTACCTTGGGTTCTTTAAAATAAAATTACTTTTGTGGATGAATTTGGAGAGAGATCACACCAAATGCCAGGCCAAAAGAAAGGAAAAGGTTAGTAAGCTCAAAATAAGGGTCAAAGGTATTTTGACAAATTGATTGAAAAGATGTTTATTGACCAGGTGTTTATATTCCCTTATTGCAGTTTTTTTTTAAAACAAAATCTGGAGTTATTAGGTATTGACTTGTCTTTTGGAAGCTATTTGACTGAAGCTACTAATATGAGCACTGAGATGATCTTAATACAAATGAAGGATGGCTTCATTAGGCTGGAAAAGTCAACATAAATCTATTAGAGAAATAGTATAAACCTTAGTGTGGCCAAATCAACAATTTGGAACATTCTTAAAAGGAAGGAATGTGTTTGTGAGCTCAAAAACCTCAAAAGGTCTGGAGGACCATGGACGACAACTAAAGTAAATGATTGGAGTCCTTTCCTTGGTGGAGAAAACAACCTTCACAACAACAGAAAACAAGATAGGTAGATGTATCATGACCAAAATATGAACTCAAGAGACATGAATGCAACTGAAAGTTTAGAACAAGATGCAAATTATTGGTAACATTCAAGAGCAGGGAAACCAGGTTATGCTGCCAGAAATCATCTAAAATAGCATCCAGTGTTCTGGAATCAGATTTCTTGGACAGATGAAATCGTGTTTCAAACATGGAGGAGGCAGAGTTATGGTGTTGACGTGTGTGGCTGTCAGTGCAGTGGGCTTGCTGCTGTTTACTGAATGTGACTGCAGACAGAAGTAGTGAGATTTAATTCTGGGGTGTATAGGGTTATACTGTCACCTCACATTCAGCCAAATAATACAAAACTGATAGGAAGGCGCTTCATGGGGCAGATTGGTAATGACCACAAAAACAACTAAAGGCAAAGAAATAGGATATATTTTTCAGTGGCCACGTCAGTCAATATTGCCATTTTAACTAATTTAACCTGGAAATAGAGGCCTTTTGCATTAAATACCTATCATTTTAAAATGGTAATTCCATATTTTTGTGAAATTTCTGCCACTGACCAAATACAAAATACAAATATATCTGACTGCGTCTAAGGAAACATATTGGAATTGAAATGTCCCGAAGTAAATTCATATTGAATTTGGACCTTGTGAATCAGAAATGAATTGATGTGGGAAATCATTTTAAAGTAATCATCACAGTTCAGGATAAGAGTCAGAAATATAAATTGTGTTTGCCACAGTAAGATTGATGGTAGAGGAACTTTTACAGCTCTCTGGGAACAGCTGGATTACTGTAAATCGTAGCAGCACCAGCAGCTGAGAGAGTTGCAGCCACATGGTCCACCCGGCTGACAGTTCCTCGGGGGTCTGAAGTACAGTACCCTGCACTCAGTGGTCTGATGTTTATCACGGTGAGCATGATGGAAATAGAAATACTAGTATATCAACAGCTAAGGATGACAGGTGTTTGATATGTGCATTTATTAGCAAAGATGGATAATCTCTTAGCTTGAGCTACAAAACAGGTTCAATTTCATATCGTGCTTTGCCACTAGTTCGTGACACATGTAAAGTGTGTAATCAGATTGACAACATGACATTGGACAAGTTGTCCAGAGAATTTTATCTGGAAGATGTGATTGGACCTGTCAGGCTGTGTCATGCCACCAGCTGTGGGGGCCATGCTGACATCCAGTGTGACACCACCCGTGGTGTTTTGTCATCTCTGCTCTCTGAACACAGAAAGTAAGTGTGGCGGACAGGTATTTTCACAAAACATGATTCTCAAAATTGCAGTCGATGCTACGACAAAAAGACGCAACAATTTAAGATTGACACAACATAGTGGAGGCATTTCACTTTTTATAGGGATTGATCAGTTCATTGGTAAAAATCATGGAATGCGAGATGCTCTTTGAAGGGATTATGTTGATATTTTTAATATTCATGCAGCGGTAAGAATCTATTTGTTATGCGAGGAGACAGCGGTTATGATCTTAGGCTGTCTCTTTGCGTTGGGCCTGGAAAGCCCTTTAGGTTTTGAGTCTGTTTGCTTTTGTGTACGATGCAAGATGTGAAATACTTAGCTGTTGGAAATGTACTCAGTGTAAATGTTCCATTGTGGAGAATTTTACTAGACAGACGGCATTGTGGGCTAACTTGAGAGTATCTCGAAGGAATCTCCTACCCAGTGGGAAATCGTTCTTGGCCTGATTGGATAATTGCACAGAAGCACATGAGCCTGGAAATAACCTTGGATTAAAACACAGCACAGAAGAAGAAAAAAAACTATGTTGTCATTGCCACTTGCGTGACTTTTCCAATCATGTTTCATGTTAACTGTGCTGATTGACATTTCATTTATCCATTTAAATCATCTTAAGGATACTTTTGGGTGACTGCTGTGTTAAAACAGCTGTGGTCCAAATGCAAGTATAAAATCAGGTTAGCGATGCATGATGCTGCTTTCTGCTGCGCTGTTGCTGGCTGGTAGTTATCTACCAGAGAGGGTACTTCAGGTCAATTTGTAAATCCCTTCTTCCTTTTGCCACATCAGGGTAGGAATAAACCTATCTAAGTGCTTTCTGTTTTGCTATTCTGGCAGCAGCTGAAAACAAATCCTCTATGTAGTAAAAGAGATGGTTATGTTTTACATGTTTTATTATTGATGTACTGTATGTTGTGTATTTTGCATCCATCCTACACTCTTTAAATAGCTTCTGTAAGAGTCATGAGCAGATTAAACGTGCTGAGAGTCATCCACGGCTGTCACTGGCTTCATTCATAAACACAATACCAGCAAATCCAATAGTGGCCCGGAAAATAATCACTCTTTGTAAGGCAGCCTCTATCTCTATTGCTTTGTTTCTCTCCCTCTCTCCCTGCTTTTTTTTTTTTTTTTTAGGTTATTAATGTTGTTTATATTATTAAATATCCTTTATGTGTTGAGTTGTGTACCACTCTATTTCCACTGGGAAAATAAAAATAAAATTCCTTTTTATAAAAGGACTTTACTCAAGACCTTCACAGGGATTAATCTGTGCTACAACAGATTTCTGGTAGTTGGTCTCCAGAAAGGCCATATTGGAGCTCAATGCAGATCTGATGAGAGAGAGAGAGAGAGAGAGAGAGAGAGAGAGAGAGAGAGAGAGAGAGAGAGAGAGACTAAAAGGAGGACTGGGCATGGGCAACTGAACTCTCAATATCACGTTAGATGACTGTTTTTGTGTGCTTTAACTCATTAGCCTATGGATTAAATTGAAATGCAGTTGTTAAAAAACAACTTTTGTTATCAGTGACCCCTTGATTTTTAACATTGAATGATATTTGGATTTGTTTGCTGTGTCTGTCTTATTTTTAAAGGCTTTGCATATTAATGTGATGCAGAAGTTCCTCTCAGAACACTGACAGCACAAGCTGTGCCAGTAACCTGTTTTGAGTTTTGCTAGTTGTTTAATAGCTACACACATTTATCATTGGCCTGTTTTTTTTTATTTTTAAATACAAATGTCTCCTTGGAGGAAATAAGAAAAGAGGACTAACAGACATACTATGATGACACAATTAACCTTTTTCAGTTCAATACCAGATGACTCATCAGACAGCTGATAAAGTATGCAGGCCAGTACTGTTTACTTTTTTGTATCGTTGATTAGTTTCTGTCTTTGTGGGAGATAAGAATTTTGGACTAATAGAGTAGTTGTTTCCGTCTATGCAGTATAGTATTTCAGTTATTGTGAACGGTTATGCAATGCACAACAAATACAACATGTGCATGTATTTTCTTTACAGACTTACAGAATTTTTTTATTTTTTTTATCTTCACTTTGAACTCTGTTTTTTGGATGACACAGACAACTTCTCTATCATACTTATTAGCTATTTTTAACATCAATAAATATAAGGAAAAATAATTCATGATACAAGCAGAAGGCTTTATTACACAAACTGGATGTATTCCATACTCTGCTGCTATGTGGTATCTCAGGGGACGAATTCTAGATGTAGTTATATTCCCTATATACAATGGAGTTGGTCAGTAATGTGTGCAATGCCTGTTGATTAAAAGTGCAGATGATTATATTATATTATATATAGGGCTGGACACATAATGCATTAGTAACACAGTCATTTTAGCACATTTTTAATTTTTAATTTTTTTTTACTTTTACTTTGAAAGTCCGTTCCTCTCAGAATCTGAACAGAGACAACTATGGTTCACAGAAAAGAACTGGCAGGGATTGAAAAATGGAGAAAAGTAAATCTATCATGGACATTTTAATTTTAAATCTCTTCCAGACGGCTGAGTAGATAGAAGAAAAGTTATGTGTTGACACTGCAAAGCTGAATTTTCCTGTCACCCGAGCAGTGTTGCCAACTTGGCAACTTTCACGCTAAATCTGGCGACTTTCCTAACTCACCTGGTGACATTTTTTTGTATAAAGTGACTAGTGACAAGTCTAGCGACTTTTTCTGGTGTTATTGGAGATTTTTCAAGTGTTTTGGAGACTCTGATGTTCTGCAGTTACGCTCCGTTCATTGTGGCGTCTGCGTCCGTCTCCTTAGACTAGAATGGGGGTGAGGTTTTCCACATTTTTTTATTGCAATTAGCAGCGATTAAACATTTTAAATCGTTCCCAACCACTAATTATATTATATTATATTAATATATGGTTGCTTTAGTGATTCATCTCAATAAGGAGTACTGAAAGGTTAAGTAGAGCGCCTAGAAATGACTTGTCGTAAATAGGCGCTATATAAATAAATTGAATTGAATTGAATTAAGTATTTATCTTTTTTGATAACTTTGAAACCAAGTTGAATATGTAATAATAATGTAATAATCTTTGTAACATATGTAAATTGTTGCATGGATTTTCTCTGGGTACTCTAGTTTTCCTCCCATGGTCCAGAAACATGTATGAAAGGATAAATGGCAATGCTGTCTACATGTGCACATGTGGCGACCTGACTAGGATGTTTCTTTCAGCTGTAAAGAGCTGAGATGGTTTCAGCAGATCCCAGTGACCCCGAGTAAGAAGAAGTGGATATAGATAATGGATGGATACATGAAGGGCATATAGATCAAGTGTGTTTACAACAGAACCGATGATACTGTGAGCTGATGATACTGTGCTAACAAGGGGGTGCTAATGAGTGGGGATAGTACGGCATGTTTTATAATACCACGTTGTCCCACTAGAGGGGCATTTTGTCATCAGGGCCAAACACATGGCATTTCATGTGTCATGTTGTCCACATATGGCTTTAAATGTAAATCCAAGCTTCTTGCTGCAACTCACTGTTGCATTAACCTGCTGTGGATTCAAAGACATCATCATTTCAGTACATAAGTGTTCCCTATGGAGGAATCCTATCCTCCCTTCTAAGTCACACATTGAATTGAAACAGATAAGAAAATACTAAATAAAAATAAACCAGTTTGTGTTTGTGGTGGGGCTTTTGTTTGGCGTTTAAAAGTGAGCCTATTGAAGTGAGAGTTCACTAAAAGTAGACCAGTTTCATTTATCTTTTACTACCTCATGTGAAACTGCCATAACATTCTGATTTTCTGGGTTGATCAGTAGAGATGTCAACGGAGGTTAAACTAAAATTCACCCTGGTATGAAAGTATGAACGTTTGTCATTGAAATTCAGCATATGAGATATGCAATTGACTGTAGTCATACTGACATAATCTAATGTGACACATCCTTGAGATATTGAAATGTATTCATATTCCTGCGGTGCTACTTCATACATTAACATGCATTAAAATGATCTGCTGTATGTTCTGTCACAGGTGGTTGATTAACTGGTCTATTCTTGTTTTTTTTGTTTTTTTTCCTGCATGTACAGAATGACCTCAGTAACTTTGTTTCATGAGATATGCAGTTAGGCTTCACTTTTGACCTGAGTAATAACATACCCAGTTCAGTGGTTCATTTGGGATGCAAGGGCACGCTGTGTCAAAGCTAACTTATTCAGACTGGCTCCACCTGCTGATGTCCTTCAGCACTTGCACATCATTTTCTAAGCCCCAGAATCCTGTTGGCTTAAGGAGGTATCGGGAGAACATGTGCTTTGCTGAATATCAGCCTCTAAAGATGTGAAATGAAACATAATACCCACATTGTACTTTCACTGTGAATTATTAGTCAGTTGGATGGTTGCAAGGTTTGAAAAGATGAAATGATGGTTATTTTAAAGAGGAAGACATGATGATGTGTTGAAATTTTCTTTTTTTGCATTATTTGACTGAAACCAGTGAAATATCAGCGCTATCACTCACTGAGGGGAGAAAGGAAAGGGAATAAGCGCAGTAGAATGTAGTGTGTGTAGACTCTTGCACACCCAGCCAGACATCTGTTTTATTTCTGAGAAGGATTATCCCATTCTAAAAAGGGGCCTTGCTGTCCTTCATTTAGATAAATCAATCTTCCTTTTTTGTTGTACTTTAGTGTGCTTTACAGCAGCTCTATACTCATTTCAATGAAAGTATCCAACAACTAACTGTGAGTTCTTTTTCAATTAAATTTTCTCAGATTTATCTTGTATGTTTAGCCAAGGAACTGTGTGAGTCTCTTTTTTGTAAGTCCATGTATTTCAATAAGTTTGTCTTACTTGACATTGTACAACCAGGAATGGCAATGCTTAAACAGGATGCTGTACACACCTATCTAGATGGATAGATGGATAGAACTTTATTAATCCCCGGAGGGAAATTCAAAAGACTTCAACAAGCTGACTGTGATGCAAGCTGGAACTTGTGTTGGTGGACCTGTTGGGCCAACAAGAATGTCTTTGTGGATTATAAATGTATTTTTTAAATGTTAAAAACCATTCACCAAAGCAAGCTGTCCTGCCTTATTGCACCATGCAAATATTCACAAATATACACATCGTACCTGAAAAGAGAAGAGTACAAAATGAGAATGTAGCAAGTACCAGCTACTAGGGTCCGAGTCCACACACAAAGTATACTGGTCTTTATTCATGGCACTTTCCAGTGCAAGACAACACACATACAGGTCTGGCTGTTGGTCCTATTCTCCTGTCCCCAAGAGCCAGATTGCTGCTGGTGAAATAGAGGGAGCTTGATTGACACATGCAGTGCAGGTGTGCAATAGTGATGTGTCGTTCGCGAACGAGCCGGCTCAAAGAGCCGAGTCTTTGTCGTGAACGAGAAGAGCCGACTCCTGTCAGGGAGAGCCGAATCTTCAGGCAACTGCAGCTCCTGCTCAGTTTCTGCTGAGAAACCATGCAGGGGGCAGGACTTTAT
>JBAMYA010045104.1:0-11959 GCA_037176975.1 Arrhamphus sclerolepis
CGAGAGAGAGACGGAGTGAGAGGAGGGGAGTAAAAAAGAGAAAAGGAGGGTACAAAGAGAGAAGGGGTGTGTGTATATATATATATATATATATATATATATAGACACACACACATATATATGTTTATATAATGATAGGATGGAGTGTGGTTCACTGCTCACAGCATGAGATGTGGGAAGGCTGGGGTCAAAGGTGATGATGCTGGGCTTCTCCGCCTCGTCACTGTCTCTGTCTTCAGTCTCCATATCATCTTCCTCCTCCTCCTCCTCATTGTCTGTCACAGCACAGGAAGTTTATTAAGCCACGATTCATCTTAGCTCTCCCTTTTTGTGTACTGACCAAACTTCAGGTGCAACGCGGTCATCTTAAAAACTCGTTCAAATTGTAAAAAGAAAACAAAAGCGAAAGCACTGAGATCACAAATCTACCGGTCTGGATATAATCACTAATACCTGTGTTTAAGACGTGTTAGTTAGCTGTTAACACGGAGGGATGCTAAAACAAAGAGCAGAATGAGTTTAAGTGTCACCTGGCAGCAGCTGCAGCTGGTTTCCCATGTTGTCGTCTATGTTATCTTCGCCTCCAGCCCTCTCGTCAGCCATATCCTTGTTTACAATAAGACACTTACTCTACGGAGACGGGAGTGCTACAGCGCCAACATGGAGTCAGAGCGCCGCCTAGCGGCCTCTTCATAGAGGACGTTGTTGAAGATTTTTTTTCTTTTCTTTTAACGTTCGGTTATTTAATGTCTGCTATACTGTAAACATTTAAGCAATATCAGCGCGATGTTATACAAACAGCTGTGACCCAAAGCATGATTAATCACCCTGCAGAGCACATCCAAGTGATCCAAATTAGCATGATATACTTTAATTCTAGAGTAAAAAGAAAATAACTGAATCCAAAATACCATACCTCAATATTTTATCAGATACAGTACATCTCTTGAATTTATGATGCACTGATCGTTTTAGAGATGTCCAAATCCAGTAATCCAGTCTGTTTTAAGGGCCATCTCATTTTTTTTTTTGCCTCCTTTAGTTTTACGAAAAAAAAAAAAAAAAAAAGTGATGGCACTACTTGTTCCTTTCCACCACCAATTTTGACTTCTTGGGGTGACAAAAAAAAGTTACAACTGTATTTTGTCTAATCTTTGAGAAACTTAAGTTTGCCATGTCCTTATGCAGAGTGCACTTTGTCCAGGTTATTGCACAGACTTCATACGAGTGTTCAGCATAAGCAGAACCATTTAAACATTTAACTGCACCATTATAACAAAGAGACAGAATCATGTAAATTTTAGCAAACATTTATTGTTCAATACACCATATGACAGATGTAAGTAAACAAGAAGCATTATGGTCCATGAACAAATCAGCTGCAGTTTTGATGGTGTCTCTCCAGCATCTTCGCCATCCTCCAGTCAGACATCCAGTGAACCCTCCTACAGAAGGGATGGTCATTTGAAGTCTGGATATGGATCTTTGTTTTGCCCATCAACTCTCCAAGCAATCCTCTTTAGCTTCAGGCAGTCACCTGGAGGGGCTGAGATGGAATCACACAGCTGGCAGGGATGAGGGCTTACTTTGACCTCTGCCTCATCTTTCTCCTTTTACGCTTCAGCCTGTTGAAAACAAACGACTGTCAAAACAAACATGAATGTGCACATTTCAACATAACCTGAACTTGTATCCAATGTACTCGATACCCAAGGTAGGAACCGATCCCTTATGGGACTCAAAATGTGTGCAATTTGTTCATCTAAGGCATGCACATAACTCAGGTCAAGTCTACCTATCCAAATTACAATTATTGAATTTTTAATCAAACGTACATGCTCAGTCTAAACATATTCTCTTAAAATTAAAAAAAAAATGGCTTGCATGTCCAAACACACGCGGCACAATATTTAAAGTGCAACTGTGACTACAACATGACCTGCTACATGCCTCATTGAACTGAAGTAACAAAGAATTTCTACCTGTACGTACATATAAAGACCAACCCTGACAGTAAAAGGCAGAGGCAACACTAAAAACAATTAAATTGACTGTTCAAGGACTGTTTTTTATCAAAATAAAAATAGGCATCTAAAATGGCATCCGTGGCAGTGAGGTTTAATGCGATTGTCTAAACGTATTGACATTTAATGTCAATGTGTCAGCCCCCCCCAAATTTCAACTTCTCTATGTTCTTGCAATACCGATTTTGCACATGCTGATATAGTGATGATTTTCCATATATTGGGCAGCCCCAAGTACTGACCAAAGATGCCCCCGATATATTTGGACAATATAGCTGACTAGAATGAAAACAGCTAAAACTAGCAATGGTAGACCAAAGTATATCCATACCTGCGCATACGCTTCTTCCTCCACTAGAAAATAAAAGGAGACATTAGTTAGCAAACATTCAGATTGAGTGGACTAGGTCGTGATCACGCACTTGGATCATACTACATAATTAATGTTAATATGATGCAGACTACAACTACAATAAATTTCTGAACATGAGAGCATTAAAAGCCAAGTCGACCTGCAACACTGGACATTTGCTATAAACACATGGCGACAAGAGCTGGGAGGTTCACTACTGACACCAATGCAGCAAACAAACGTTCTGACTACTACGGCTTTGTTCAGCTGTGACACTGGGGCTTGCAGTCATCTTATTAATAGGTCATTTAGAGAATATTAGGATAGATAAAGAATACATTTAATTCGTCAAGCACTGCAACGAAACGCGGGAAGTGCGTTGGACACTAGCCAATAGCATCGAGTGGAAATGAGAAAATACATCGTCAAAAATTAAGATCATATTTCTTTATCTTACCTTGGCTCTCATCGTGTGGAGATTTTCTGTAAAGAACAAAAGAAAGAAATGATCAGTTACGTTAGATGATTGAAAATAATCAAAGATTAATTTGGATTCTGTTAGAAGAGAATGATCCAACGAACCTCTGAGAGAGAAGAGCAACGGAAAGAGGATGTGACGAAGAAAGTGCGCGGGTTATATAAACCTAATACGTCATATTAACGCGTCGCCGTGTATTAGAGAGGGAAATGTAGTCTTTTTTGAGGTCTCATTCCTGCGTATATTACGACATGAGCGACGATGGTTTTCGTAAGGATTATTATTCTCTCAAACACAACCTTTTTTGAGGTACTTACAAAAACTCATGAAATTTTGCACACACGTCAGAACTTTTTTTTTAATTGAAGATTGGAAGAAAAAAAGAAAATGACTAGGCAAACATCACAACACTTTGGGATGATAAACTGAGCAGAAAAGAGGAAAAAAAAGTCTGTGAAAATATCACATAAACAACAGAGCGAGGAAAAAAATATTACCAATGCAATCTATCTATTTAAATAGATAAATTTGAGACAAATATGAAAAAGAAAAAATCATTGGTACAAGAAGCATCGAAAATGCTGCAGGAGGATGCTGGGAGACAATGTTTGTGACAATGACTCTTCCTCAAATGATGAAGATCTTCTGCATGGAAGCAAACCCATCAAGAGAAAGGCATGGAATTGTATGTAAGTATGTGTGCATGTAGTGTATGTATGTACTTAGGTATGTTGTAAATGTATGTATGTATTCAAGATGTTTATTGTCATATACACAATGAAAACACAACAGTGCACAAAGACAGGGTCCCCACTCTTTCCCTGAAATTACTTTCCAGGACTTTTCAGCTGTTAAAGAAACCAGTGATCATGTCATTCACTAACACTGCCCCTGCCCCCCCTTATATATTATTATGATTGCTAAACTATACAGTATGACAGGCACACATATGTATATATTGTTATTGTTATTATTATTATTATTATTATTATTATTATTATTATTATTATTCCTCTGCGATTTACTCTGTGGGTAAAGTTGAAAAAGACTGTGCGCCTGCATGTGTGAGTGTGACAGAGCAGTTACTATGGCAAGCCCTTTGGGTATTTATTCCATATCCTTGATATCAGACCTCAGTTTTCTTTCCTAGTTTGAACTTTGCGATACTAGTTGAATGTTTTCTGCACTAGTTCAGCATTTTGTTGCACTAGTATAACAAAAGGTTGCGCTAGTCACACTTTTCAAACAACTAGTAAAACTTTTGTCCTGCTAGTTTGATCAGAGGCTGAACTAGTGAAGTCATGCCTCCTACTAGTAGCATCAGAGTCCACGCTAGTCATCATTGTACACACTAGTGGGCTTGTGGGCCAAACTAGTTAACTAGTACATTATAATGTTAACTAATGGGCTTCAAAATATCTGACATGTTTACTAGTTAATACAGGTTTTTGCGTCCGAGTTAACTAGTGACATACAATTTTGCGCTAATTAGTAACAGTAAGAAAGCTCACTATGGTCTCTTTAGTCTTGCTAGTTTCCAGAATAACTAGAATGTTTACTTGTTGACTATTGAGGTCCACAAAATGTATAACTCATACTAGTAGAAAAAATGACAGTAAACTCATACTGTTCAGCATGCTTACTAGTTTACTAGTTAAATGTTGGTTTGGTTTTTCAGTGATTCTATGAAACCAAAATTTTCACTAGTACCATTAGTTGGACATAATGCAAATGAAGAGGGAGGAGCGGTGTTGGTTCTCCAACAGAGACTCCGCCCAGTGAAAATGTCACCCTTTAAAGCCTGAGCAGCTTTGGGTGTTAACTTCAGATCTTTAATGACTGTGGAGAATAAATAATGAAGATACAGGGGCAGGGCACTGCTTCCCCCTCCTGAGGCGCCGGATGGTTTGCCAGAATTTCTACGAGGCCAACCGGCAGTCCTCCTCCATGGCCTCCCCAGACCTGAGTTTTAGCTTCTGCGACTGCTCGAGCTGCCGTCCGCTTGGCCTGTCGGTACCTGTCAGCTGCCTCAGTCCCCTGAACCAACCAGGTTTGATAGGACTCCTCCTTCAGCTTGACAGCACCCCATACTTCTGGCAACAGTAAAATCTATAAATGGATGGAGTAAATCTCCTATAAATGTATTTACTCCATCCATCCATAACATATCAACTCAAAAAAGACGCTAGTGAGGCATTTTGATGCTACGAGTTAACTAGTGTGACATTTTGATGCTTCACTCATTAACTAGTGAGTCCACTAGCTGGATAAAAGTGTTACTAGTGGTTTGAAAAGTGTGACTAGTACAACCTTTTCTTATACTAGTGCAGAAAACTGTTCAACTAGTATAGGCAAAGTTCAAACTAGTAAAGAAAACTGAGGTCTGATATCAAGGATATGAAAGAAATACTTAACGGTTTTCCATAAGTTCCAGGCTCCCATCTCTGTTCAAGTGTCAGGTATGAACTCTGTACTCCCTTCTGACCTCCTTTCTCGCTCCGTAGTTGCTGAGGACTGATTACTTGTTTGTCCTTCATCTTCCACTGCATCAGCCCCTCGTTTTTTTCACCTCTCTCATCAACACCATCATCGTTATTGGGCTTTTTGAAGAAACTAACTGATCTGTCAAAGTGACAGATGGCCTTCAGACTTTTCCTAAGCGCCTAGAGATGACTTGTTGTAAATAGATGCTGTATAAATGAATTGAATTGATTTTGTTTCTTACATAAAGAAAAGCAAACACACATTTGGCATCAGTCACATATTTTATTTGAGATTTCCTTAAACATACAAACATTCTTTGTCCTTCATTCCCACTGTCCTGCTTCTTCTCATCTCCTTCTTACCCAGCTGGTCTTCAGCAGGAGGGTCCCCCTAAGAGCTGGATTCTGGTCCACTGATGGTGTTGCCATGTGGTCGAGGGTCATGATCTGGGTTTGTAAAGCCCCTAGAGATGACTTGTCTTCAATAGGTGCTGTATAAATAAATAAAATTGAATTGAATTAGACCTGTTGGAAGTTTGTAAAACACTCCCCCCCGTCATTCTTGCTATTGTAAACTGTTCCCTATCTAGTGGTATTGTCCCTTCTAGCTTTAAGCATGCCATAGTCCAGCCTCTGTTAAAAAAGCCCAGTCTGGACCCAAATGACCCAAATGATTTTAGGCCCATCTCAAAACTACCATTCCTCTCTTAGATTTTAGAAAAAATGATTTTCCAGCACCTCTCCTCCCACCTAAATAACTTCAATATCTTGCATAAATTTCAGTCAGGTTTCAGAGCTTCAAAGCACAGAGTCTGCCTTACTTAAAGTGTTTAATGACATCCTACTTGCTGTAGACACTGGTTCTTGTGCCATCCTTCTCCTGCTTGACCTCAGTGCTGCCTTTGATACTATAGACCACAATATTCTGTGGGCACGTCTCAAAGACAGAGTTGGACTGCAAGGCCCAGTACTAAACTGGTCAAGGTCCTATGGGAGGATAGAACCGTTTGTGTCAAAGTAGGCAGCCAGTCTTCCTCCTCTGCTGTAAGCAAATATGGTGTCCCTCAAGGATCCATTCTTGACCCTTTACATGCAGCCCCTGGACTCTATCCTCAGGAAGCATAACATTCAATACCGCTGCTACGCCGATGATATGCAGCTCTACCTGCCCTTCACACCAAATTGCACTTCTACCCTCAATAAACTGTTAAACTGTCTGGAGGATGTTAAATGTTGGATGGCATGCAACTTTTTGCAACTCAATGAAAGCAAAACTGAAATTATTCTCTTTGACTCCTCCTCCTCTGTCGCTTGCCGTGGTAACATACTAAATCCTCAGTTGTCAAAATTTCAAGTGCAGTAAAACATCTGGGCGTTTTGCTCAACAGTTCTCTGAATTTCAACAGGAAAGTTAATAGTGTGGTTCAAGGCAGCTTTTATCAATTAGGAACTATAGCCAAGTTGAAACCCATTCTGTCCACATCAGACCTTGAGACAGTCATCCACGCATTCATGTCCTCCCGCTTAGATTATTGCATTTCCCTGCACATTGGCATGTCACAGTCCAATCTAAACAAGCTCCATCTGGTTCAGAATGCTGCTGCCAGGCTCCTTACCAACACAAATAAGAGGGAACACATTACGCCAGTCTTAGCTCAGCTCCACTGGCTTCCAGTTAAGTTGATTTTAAAATTCTACTTTTTGTTTTTAAAGTTCTCAATGGTTTAGCACCACCATGAATTTCTGAACTTCTGCTTCTGCTTTCTGCTCCTAGGTCACGTAGGTCGCAAAGCCAGTCATTGCTTACCGTTCCACGTTCACGCCTCAAAACCCGCAGGGACCGTGCGTTCTCAGTAGCTGCTCCTAAGCTCCAGAATCCCCTCCTTCCACATATTGTAATTTGATATCCATATCCACATTTGAAATTTGTGGTTTTCTTCATGTTATTTTGGGGTTTTCTTGCAGTTGAAATGAGGATGTCCTAGAAAATGAAAAGGACTGAATATAAAGTAAGCAGAAGCTAGCTGACTACGTGCTGCAGCCAGGTTCTCGGTGGTGCTGGCTCCACCTCTGTGTGCTGTTGGTTTTGCACAAAGACTCTCTCTATACAAACCTGCGGGTCAAGTTACCAGATAGAAAAGGTAGCCTTCAAAGACTTCTGCTGTGTTCTGGTGTGCTGCATAGATAATAGAATAAAATAACATTAACTTGACCTTCAAGGGGTGCTGTTGGAGCAGCGTCCCTTGAAGCCCCTATATATACATATACATCCATCCATCCATCCGTCTATACCCGCCATTTCCTGTGCAGGGTCATGTGGGTCTGCTGGAGCCTATCCCAGCTCACTTCGGGCGAAAGGCAGGGGTACACCCTGGACAGGTCGCCAGTATACATATTCATATATACAAATATATAAATTATTGTAATTCTTTGTTGTTGTTGTTGTTTACCTTTTACACACTGTTCCAACTTTTTTGTAATTTTGCTTGAATTCACCCAACAGGGCAGCATGTCATTACAGTTGTTTAATTGAGAAGCAAAAGACCAAAAGACATCAAACTACAGCATGAGATGACGTCTCTGAGCAAGACGGAAGGAAGGTTCCCCCAAAACATGTCAAGGGTACGTCAGGAGTAAAAAACCTTTTGTGTGATTAGAAAAAACAAAAATACAAGTATAAGAACTGAAGACATAATGAACTTAAATGAATCATCCAGATTATTTTTGCTCAGTAATATTTGCAGTAGGTTACTGCTTTCTAAGTTAAAGGTGGAGTAGGTGAAAGCTAGTAAATGTTATAGTGTGGCACCCTTTCTTGAAATTTGTTGAAAAACCCACTACAATAGTTTCTGAGTAGCTCTACCGCCCCCTCTTCTTTTTCTTTTTTATTATTTCTGGGTTTTTTTTCCTTTTTTTTATTTATTTATTAATTTTTCTTCCCTAGTACTATGGATGTATGCAGTTGTCTATTGGTAATCTGTATTTAATCCCTGCAAATAGACTATGTTAGCGTTAGTTATAGTTGACTGTGGCCGTCTGTATGTTTGGTGTATGTGAAGATGGATGTGTCAGGTTTTGGGTGGATGTTGTCTGGGAAAACATTGAAAAATCTCTTTCCCTGTACAGTTACTGTTTTGTCCATTGTTGATAAGCAATAAAAAGACCTTTGAAAGAAAGAAAGGTGGGGTAGGTGATGGCTGAAAGACTTTCTTGAAAATCCAAAAGGTTCTTCTTTTCTTCTCCATCAAAAACCGTGCCTTCACAATCATGCCTCCAACTCACGAGTACAATAATGTTCACTACTGGAAAGCTACCACAGAGCGCTGCTTTGACATAATCTGGCCTACTTTAGTAGATATATCACGGTTGAGGGTTGTAATGAGGACCCAGACGCAGGCAGCAGTTATCCAGAAGTAACAAAAACACAGTACAGACCAGCAAGGACAGAGGGAAAGACAAGACCTGATATACAGACGGGAGCTTATCAGACACAGCTGCAAAGAGTCAGGAAGATGAAAACCGAGGAAATAAAACGGAGTAAAGTTGACAGAAACATTAAAGATCAAAGACAAGAAAATACTAACCCAAACACCAAACTAAATCCGAATCCTGAATCCTGAACAGGGTTTTCTTCTTTTGTCCAACTGATTAGACATCAAGTCACCTGAAGCGTATGAAACATTTGAAATTACAATTACTTGTCCAGCAGAAAGCCATTATGGTATCACTCTTCAGCCGCTTGTCTTCTCTCAGTTGTCTGGTTGATAATTGAGTTCCCTGGGCTCGTAAAATTACTGGCTGTGTATTTTCCAGTGCCCCAGCCTCCACAGATGCTTTTCATATCAGTCATATTCACCCCAGAACACTTATTTGATTCTCAATCTGATATTATATTGGAAGCTTGTTCTTATGTTGGAAAAATACTTTTAAATGACCACCTACTGGATTGGAAATATAAACCGGGATATCATCAGCAAAAGTGGAAAGGAATATTATCCATCCATCCATTATTTATACCCGCTATTTCCTGTACAGGTTCACGGGTGTCTGCTGGAGTCTATCCCAGCTCACTTCGGGCGAGAGGCAGGGGTCCACGCTGGACAAGTTGCCAGTCCATCGCAGGGCTACATGTAGACATACAACCATTCACACGCTCACTCACACCTAGGGACAATTTAGGAACACCAATTAACCTAACATGTATGTCCTTGGACTGTGGGAGGAAGCCAGAGTACCTGGTGAGAACCCACGCAAGTGGAAAGGAATATTAATCTTCCTGAAAATAGAACTGAAGGGCAGAAGAGACAAAGTCTTTAAAAGTGGTGAAAAGGTGCATTTGACCTAGCTACATGCTGCAGCCATGAAATCCTCTTATTTAGTCCTGACAGTCACTGATAGTGATGGCAGACTTCCATAGTAATCTTATCAAGCAAGCATGTCCAACCATCCTTCATTTACTAATAAAATGGAACTGGAATGTCTGTCTCAAGTAATGTATACATGAGCGTTCAGAAGTCCACTCACAAGTCTAGTATAAAGATATTTGTGCTTTACATCCCTCCCCCAACACCCCCCTCTATCAGCACAATCAATTCACAATGTTTACATGTATTCTGCTCATATGCACAGGGGCCAGTGCTTGGTAGAAGGTCTTCATCCAGTTCTCTGTTAGTATTTCTCTACTTACATTGTCTCTTATGTTTGTCCTTTACTGTAACACAGTCCACCGCACACACCCCACCCTCACTGTTGTCTCTCTTGAATTGTCCCGTCTTTAAATGTCCCACTACTGGTGATCTTTAGTCCTCTATGACAGAACCAGATGTTAATAAAGATGTTAGTATAAACTGCCAGAGAGAACTGGTGAAGGACACGCTCACCCCTCACATTAGCACAAAAAATCTGCTACAAGATGAAATTGAAATGTATTTTTTTATGATCTAAGAGACATTAACATAATACAGTTTTATTCATACGTCAGCTTCTGTTCCACCAAGAAAGTAAAGTTCTGTATCATGGTCACAAGCATCTGAAATACTAATATACACTGGTTACACATTGGTATTAATTGTGGGTACAAACCATGTTTCATATCACCTCTAAGCCAAACATTAACAGTGTCAATCTAGAATTAAATAATCTTCTTCTGGACAAAAGTACTTGGTTATCCATTATTCGGTGTGAGTAATGCAAAGTCAGACTTTGACTGTCCAAAGTAGGAAGGTTTGGTGATGAGTTTCTCCATATGGAGTTCAGTACATGGTAAAGTCAGATTTCAGACAGCAAACGTAGTTGTGAATTTGGGAGTTTCTTTTTATGTGAACTGCTACAACGCTTCTTCCCTTGCGTCATCTTTTTATGATTTCTAGATCAACTATTGTCTTCATTTTTGAGTAAAGTGTGGTTTCTGTGACTCAGTGTAAATGGATAATTGCCTCAAACTTCAGTCCAGACTCCAACCTGCTAGAAATTGCTGGAATGTCAGTCTAACTAACCACATTGCTTTGGTGTTGCTCTGCACTCTACAACATATAGGAAATATAACTGACTCAACATGCAACACAGTTCCTGGTACAGGCTGTGGTGATGTCCCACCCCAATTACTCCAATGCCCTCCTAGCTGGTCTTCCAGCTCATGTGAGAAGACCCCTACAGAAGATCCAGAACATGTCTGGTCTTTAATCAGCCCAGAGGGGTCCCTGTGGATGCCCCATTAAAACTCAAACAAGTCACTGACAGTCAGAAGGTGCTCTTGAGGTCCTCACCTGCTGATACAACCTCAGTTATAAAGGCTTTATGGTGCCTTCACATGTATGTGTAGTGGCTGCACACCGCGGAGGAGGAGTCCAGTGCATCGGGTTGATTCTGTCGTCATGACGAGAAGAACCACCCAAACTGCTGAAATATCCAGGAACAGGAGTATTTGCCGTGTTGACTAGCTAACTGCTAGTAACTATGTTCAATGGAAAAGAAGCCAGTGAGCTGAATGGAAGGAGACCCAGTTCTTGCTCAAAGGGGGCTGGCTCTTCCGATTGCCGACATCTGCCCAATGTAGCGGCGGATAAATTCAGAAACATTGTCTGAAGACGGCTCATTTGTGAGTGACGCATCTGTTGTCCACACACACAAAAGCAGCCAGAGCAGATTCCCCTCTTTCTCCCAAGCTGCATTTCTGAAACTTGTGTGACCACAAATGCCGCTATTGCTATGTTTTTCTTTCTTTACTACATATTAATGTGAGGTCCAAATCATAGATGGACACCACCCACGCCCCCACGCATGATTTCATTAGCCAGCACGTTCTGCCTAGCCACAACCTGATTGGCTGATGTACGCCCTCCTCACCTGCACTTGAACTGTGTGCTAGCTGTACTGACTTGTAGATTAAAAAAAAAACAAAAAAGCAAAACATGATCTAGTTAATAAAATAGAATTAATCAGTCTTGTTGCTGTGGGGACGAAGGATCTCCTGAATCTTTCTGTTCTGCAGCAGTGAGAGGAGCCAACTGCTGAAACTACTTCTTTGTTGCTCCAGTAGACTGTGCAGAGGGTGTCTGCTGGTGTCCATAATAGCTCCCAGTTTGTTTAGTGGGCCCCTCTCCACCACAGATGTTACTGGGTC
>JBAMYA010045105.1:0-11959 GCA_037176975.1 Arrhamphus sclerolepis
AAACATGTCAATCCAATGATGCGGGTGAATAACCAGGTAAAACTATCAGCAGGTAAAGATGCTGCAGCAGCAATGAAGAAGAAATAAAACAAGAAAGCAATGAGTGTGCATCATGAGATAACTTTTGTCATGTGGCTGCCAGCAGGAAGACTGATAATTGTGTTAATTTTCTTGTGATTTTCTTCATTTTACGTTTTGCTACATTGGATATGGCCTAACATTGACATGCATCAACAATATTTAAAATAAATGGTTGAAAACAATAACCCACTAAAAAAAATACGATTCATGATTTATATCCTACAAATATGACATCTTTTGAATGAATTTGCACCATTAATGCAAATCGAAGACCTGGTCTACTTCGTTTCATTACAATCACATAGCACCTTTAGTCACTTAGTCACCAGAAAAAATATCCAGATTGACTGAGCAACCGGCTGAGATTCAGTTGCATTTCTGACTGATACAAAAATATCTGGAAACCTGTATTTCTCTTTTAGGCAAAGAGACTAATACTTCTAGTAACTACTTTGGCAAAGACCACAAACTAAGACAAGGGGGTGGCCACTGTTTCTGTATGGGGTGGTGGCAGTGGTGGGGTGTGGCTGTATTTGGGGATAGCGTGGGGGTGGCTGCGGGGTGTGTCCTCAACCTGGGGTGTGTCTGGTCAGTGGTAGCCTGGCACTTTCTCTGCCCAATTGCTCTCCACAGGGCTGGACTGGGCGTCTGGTCTGTGGCTGGGTTGTGTCTGGCATCTGCATGGGCCCTGGTGGCCATCTTGGTTGCCAATGGGTGGGTGGGGGTGGGCAACAAAGGGCAGCCCTTATAAATCCAACTCTCAATGGAAATGAATCTGGCTGACGACTGGCAATGTGGTCCAAACTTTAGCTCTGTTTGTATGGGGACTTGATTGCCCGTAACAATGGCCCCAGTACCCCATACACCAGGAGCACCCCCCACAGGATATCATGAGGGACATGGTCAAATGTCTTCTCCAAGTCCCCAAAACACATGTGGACTGGTTGGACAAATTCCTATGCTCCCCTTAGGACCCTAGTGTGGGTGTAGAGCGGATCCAGTGTTCCATGGCTAGGACAGAACCCGCATTGTTCCTCCTGGATCTGAGGCTGAACAATTGATTGGACTCTCTTCTCCAGTGCCACTGCATAGACCTTACCAGGAGGGCTGAGGAGTGTGATTCCCCTGTAATTGGAACACAACCAGTGATACCACTTCTTAAAGAGGGGGACGACAACCCCAGTCTGTCAATCCAGATGTACTGCCGCCGATGTCCACATGACATTGCAGAGATATGTGTCAACCAGGACACCCAAGTTTTTGCTTCAGAAACCTCAGAGGCTGCAGGCTGCTTGGCCTGTTGCTACCTGACAGTTGCTTCCAGAGTCCCACAAGCTAAGCTAGCTCAATAGGACTCCTTCTTCAGCCTGACAGCATCTCTTACCCAAGGTGTTCACCACAGGGTTTGAGGCGGGAACAGCAGGCACAAACAACCTTGCGGCCACAGCTCCAGTCAACCGCCTCAGCAATGGAGGTGCTATAAGTATGGGGGGCCATAAGTAAGCCCACTCCAGCCCATCATCTCTCCCTTTGGGCAACTCCAGAGTGGAATAAGGTCCCTCAAGAAGATCAGTTCCAGAGCCCACTGAGGTGAGCCCGACTTTAAGTTGGTATGGTTGGTAAGGTTCCTCATGCACAAGCTCATGCTGCTTCCTATTGGAATCTGGGGTGATGAGTCTGTATGCAGTTCCCTCTCAGTTCTCCTCTCAGTCTTTGCAGTTCTCCACCACAGGGCCTAATGGAGCAGCAGCCCTGCAGGAGGGTGAACTCATCAAGTCTCATCAGACTGTGGTACCTTCAAGCCCCCTGTGTTTCCTTTGAACTTCAATTGTATGTACGTGTTCCTCGACTTACCCACCTTGTGCTTCTTAAAGGTTACCTTCTTTTGACCAACTGCAAACTCTCTGTGAAGATTCTGGGTTTCCTTTACCCACAGTTGGCATCACGTGGTTCCTCTTCCTCCCTCAGCTACAGCATAACCTGTCAGCTCTCCAACATACTCTGCGCTCTAACTCTCAATGAGTTCAGGATTCAATCATCTCCATTCACTCAACACTCCTCTGGGCTTACCTCCACATGGACTCATCCTCCCGAATCCATTCATCCCTTCCTGGCAGATCTTCATCCTCTCCACAGTAAGACCAGTTATCTCCTAATCATCTCCAAGTCCATAAATCTCTCACCTTTCCTCACTCTGTCTCCAGTGTTCTTGATTTCCCTTGCGACTCCACAACCCCCCCGGACCAAGCACAATCATTCATTCATACCATACCTCATGCATAAACTCTTTAAAACGCTTTGCCTCCTAAGAGTGTTTTGCATGTTGGTCAGCGATTAGCTAAAAACCATGACACTTCCCTGTGAGAGAGATAACATTCCACATCTTAGTAATCAGTTTCATCAGTGGAGTGTCAGTACGCCAAGGCCCATGCCTTTGGCTGCCGCCCAAAACATATTGCATTGGACCTGTATGGAGTCTGTACTGGGATCTGTTAAAAATAATTTCATCAAGAGCTTGAAAAGACTTATTACTTACTAGTTACAGGAGTTTTTTTTAAAGTGTAAAAGTGTGACCCTTGAATAAACTTTCACCTCATACTTCTATCTTCACACGTTTCCATTCACACTTTTTTCTCTTTCATCATGTCACAGCAGCTGCTGCTCACTCCATCCTGATGTTCTTTACAGCATGTGACTTTACTCCATACCATCCTGCAACATTTTCTTACAACCAAACAATTCCAAAAAAGCTGGAACACTGAATAAATAAAAATAGAATACAATGATGTGCAAATCACATAGACCCATATTTTATTCCCAATAGTACATAAAGAGCATGTCAGACAACTGGAGGAGCGTTTGACAACTAGATTAATAAGCAAAAGGGCAGTAACATGACTGGGTATGAAAGGAGCATTTCAGAGAAGCAGAGCATCTCAGATGTTGGGCAGAACTTCACCAATCTTTCAAATCAATCAAAACATCATATAGTACATTTAATACAATTAGAGTTGTAGTTTATGTTGATTTAAATGTCGCATGAACACTGTGCTTGGAAGAAACATTTCTTTTTTTCCTTTTTTTTTGGGGGGGTACAGGACGTGGAGTTTTGGAGTTTGATGAAGTTTATGGAGCCATGTTATACAGTGCCTAGCCGACGTCACTTTGCCGAGGTCTGTCTCCCACAAATCCACAACACTGTGGCCACACGCATTCATGAGCTACTGGCCAGTGACATCATCGCAATCAGTTTTACCACTGATATATGGAGTTCAGATGTCTGCCCCGTGAGCATGCTTAGCCTCACGGCGCAGTGGATTGACATGGATTTCAATCTGATATAAAGCAGTGTTACACTCTCAGGAGTTCACTGGCACCCATTCAGCAGCTGCCATCTCGGAGGCATTTGAAATAATGTTCCAGATGTGGAACACTGACAAAATCAAAGTGCATGCTGTGGTAAGAGATAATGCTAGGAATATGACAGTGGTCTGGCTAGTTTTGGCTGCATGGCACATACTCTACAACTTGCAGTCCATGATTGTGTTTTTAGCCAGCGCAGTGTCACAGGTGTTGTGGCTATTTGCAGAAAAATAGTCGGCCACTTTAAACACTCACCCTTCACCTATTCGCATCTCAAGGCTGTGCAGATTCAGTTGGGGATGAAACCAAAAAGGCTACAGCAGAATATTTCCTCTCGTTGGAATTGTACATTTTACAAGTTAGAGAGCATGCCTGAACAAAAGCGCGCACTTGTTACATATGCCGCACACTACGACCTTCCCGCCACTCTCAGTGCGCATCAGTGACTCTCGAGGCCTGGAGTTGGCCACCCCTGAGTTAGCTAATCAGAGGCATCAGCTGCCGACGTGATAGCCCTGAGACTTCTGAGCAAGCAGACTGACGCTGACCACGGCGTTAAAACAACAAAGAATGCATTATTAGAGGCTGTAAATAAATGCTTCAATCAAATCGAGTGTGATCCCATGTGCTGTATTGCTACCTTGTTGGATGCCAGATACAAAGATTGCTCAATGCACATGAGCAATACTTCATGCGCACATGTTGCCTGCTGCCAGTGCCGAGGATGAGACACGTGATGGAGAGAGCGCACACCAACAGGCAATGTCCCAGCGGAGCAGGACCCTTCCTGCATAATATGTTCGAGAAGATTCTGGAGGAGAATGGACCAGAGAGGCCAAGTACCATTGTATCCCAACAACGTGATATGTTCTTGGCAGAGGCCCCCATTCGTAGTGGTGAGACTGCACTCAGCTATTGGAGAAATAATCACCTGTATTTTCCAGGACAAGCACAAATGTGAAACAAATGACAAACTGCGTTTAAAAATTGTGGAATAATTTCACAAAAATCTCAACATGCTCGACAACAACATCCCACCATCTACGGTACATAATATTATATAAAGATTCAGAAAATCAGGAGCGTCCTAGTGCAGGGTACAAGATTGAAGGTCAAACTGAATGCATGCACCCTCAGGCAGAACTGCATTAAAACAGGCATGATTCTCTACTGGAAATCACTGCATGGGCTCAGGAACACTTTCAGAGATGACTGTTTGGGAACACAGTTTGCCATTCAATCCACAAGTTAAAACTGTATCAAGCAAAGAAGAAGCCATACTGTATGTGAACACAAATCAGAAACACTGTTGTCTTCTCTGGACCAAAGTTCATCTAAAATGGTCTGAGGCAAAATAAGAACCTGTTCTGTGGTCAGATGAATCAACATTTAAAATTATTTTTGGAAACCATGGACGCTGTGACCTGCAGACTGAAAAGGAGGAGGAACATCCCGCTTGTTATCAGTTGACAGTTGAAAAATCGCATTAGTGCCATTGGTGTTGAAGCATCCACTTCTGTAAAAGGCTCCATAAATGCTGAAGAGTGCATAGAAAACAACCAGAAAGACATAGAAGAAAATGCCCTTTCACCAGATGGAAGAATAATTAAAATGGCAAAGACTCAGTCAATGATCAGATCCAGGTTGATCAAAGAAGGTCTAAAGTCATCTGCGAGTACTGGAAGAGACATCTAAGTGAAGCCAAGATATCAGCAAGAAGGCCCTGCAAAGTCCCATTGTGGAAAAAAAGTCACACGTGTTGAAGAGGTTACAATTTGCCAAAGAGCACACTGACTGGCCTAAACCCCTGTTCTCACAAATGGGGGTTATACAACTCAATAATTGTACTGCCCTTGCTGTATGTGCTGAATATAACTTGACAGTCAGCTAAACGGCTTCTTAACACCAAGACTCTGAAGATAGTTGTCCACAGGTTTATTGATGTTTAAAAGAAAGGGTGAAACTGTAACATACAAAAGACATTATCAATCCTTTGTCCACATAAACAATGCACAAAAAATAAAATAAACAATGTAAAATAGATGCAACAACTTTCAATCATGAACTGACCTGTTATCATTACGTTGCAGACTTTAGCTATATAGTCTATTTATATTTATAACTTGAAATGTATTTATTACTTTTAACTGCTTACACACAAACTTTCATTGTCCTCATACTTGTATTTGTCATTAACCACATAACAACTGCATTTAAATATAGCATCACTCTCAAAACTTACAGATCAACCATTTTCTCAAAATAATGATTTGCACTTAGAGATACAATGAATACATACCCACGATGCTACCAAAGGCATAAGACGTATACAGCGGTTACTGGACTAACTTAAATGACAAACAATAGCTTTCAGGACCATGCTTTCTCACACTGACCTCCTGTTTCTAGCGTTCACTTTTCTTAAACGTACCACAACACAATATACATGAACAGAATGATAAAGTGCAAAACAGCACCCACACGTAACTACAACAAGAACAGAACAATAATAGTTCAGTGACACTCAGGAAACATACAACTACAAGTGTTTCTGAGGTTATACAGCAAATATTAGAGTTTGGAAAGAAAACAGCAGACACCAAAAAGAAAAAGATCAGATTAATATCTTTTTTTCATGCTTTGATTTGTAATGTTCCCACTGCATTTGTGGGTATTGAAATGAAAGCCATTATGAGAATTCTGAGCTTTACCGACTTTCTTAAACACAGTGCTGTGTTTTTTACCACAACTTTATCTGCTACAGTTGGCAGTGGGTATATGCGTGAGACAGAGAATGGACAGACTACTTCTTAAACTGTTGTTTGGGCTGTTGATATAAACCAAAATGTCTGTGTGTGAGTATGTGTGTGGGCTGTCTATCCTGTACTTGTCAGGATCAAGAAGTGTTTAGACTGTGGGGGTGAGACTCAGTTTAAAGAGTTCATCTTAGGTAATAGTAAGGATTGCTTTATGTCATTGAGTGTTAGGATAATCAAAGAAGATGTAAAGTGGTTGAATCCTGTCTTTACTCCCCTGGGTGTCTTGCCGAAAATGGTTTAAGATTCTCAGTCTGTTCCAAAATCCTCTTAACTCTGAGTCAACCTCCATGTTTGTTTAAGGAATCGTTTTTCAGTGACATATCAGCTGCTGATTATCTTTCTTCTGAAATAAGGGATCTGCATTTTTCTGTTGAAAAGACTAGATATTGTCTGTGATGCAACAAAACAATTGTAATTTATTTGAAAGCTTATTTAAGTGCAAAGACAGTGATGTTACAGTCTTTACAGGTCATCCTCATTCTATTCTTTGTTAAAGTTGTGAGGGGCAAAGAAAAACAGAAAAGGCTATAAAATATCAAATTAACTCTACTCTGAAATATTCTACACTCAGCAGATGAATGGGCAGTTTATTATTCTATATTAGCACCATAGTAACTGCATTGGTACATCATAACAAGGGACTCTAATGCCTAATGCCTGATGTGCACAATGTGAAACTCTTTCAACTTACTTAATGTCCATTTCTAAAAGTAACAAAGATGAAAAAGATAAGAAAGACCATTCAGTGTTATCAGTAGCATGTGCAAAAGTCAGTGTCAGCAATGGGTAACCGGCACATGTATAATAAATGTCTTGTTGATGAAAAGGGATATAGAGAGATATATAAATCAAATCTGTTTGGTTAAAAAAAACTCTGAAGGACAACACAATAAGCAGATGGAATAAAATACAACACTTCACTTTACAGAAAAAAAAACATTACTTTAAAGGTAAAGGCAAGGCTAAGAATTGCCAGCTCTTCACTAATTTAAGCCTTCAGCTCCAACCGTCATGAGTAACTGCTCAAGATTTGTCATGCTCATGGCATCCTTCAAGAAACAGTCAATTCAGTTATGATGTTGTACAGGAACACCTGATCCATTGTCTGCATCCCTGATAGAGATGCTGATTTGTTTGGAATTCTGTTGGTTGTCAGGCCACTGCTAGTATACTAAAGTAGTACAGTTTGCGCTGCCTGCCGCCATGTCAGACACAGAGGGTTGAATGCCTAGACCCATGGTCCAGGTCCAAGTGACTGACCAGGTAATGAAATAGACTTGTAATATCCACTGAAGTAAGAAAACAGATATCATTTTCACTTTAAGCAAATGACCAGTACAGACATGAAAAAAGTAAAAAGAAAAGAGAGAGAATCTGCAGCGATCTTGCTATATTCTTTTTTTCATATTTTTTTTGTTATACTGAGGACACAGACCCCAAAGACTTCTCATCTGTGAGTCCGTGAAGAGTGCAGTTCCTCTTTTTTCTTGATCTGATGCAACAACCGGATATCCTGTGCTACCAGTCATCCAAGAGTACTTGTGAGTGCGAGCATGTGCACACCAAGAAGTCTGAACAAGTCAAGGAGCCTGTTGATTTTAACAGATTCCTAAAAGCTCCTTAAACACACTTAAGGGGCTTCAAACACAGGTAACTATGCAATGTGGTCAAAGCAAGATTTTGAGCACATTGCATTTTAAAAACATGCAGACTAAAAAGGAGAGGGACCGTCCAGCTTGTTATCAGTTGACAGTTCAAAAGTTGCATTAGTGCCATTGGTGAGGGAGCATCCACATCTGAAAAGGCTCCATCAGTGCTGAAGAGGGCATAGATATTTTAGAAAGATCGTTCAAAAGAAAAGTATACTTTGATAAAAAAAAAAAGTTGATTGGAGAGGGAAAAACATAAAACAGTGCAAAGAAAAAAAGATAGGCTATGCACCTAAAATTATCTCAAATGCTCTATATTTGCAACCAAAACCAGAACGATATGGAAGAAAATGTAAAGCTAACAATTCAACAGATCGAAGAATAGTTAAAATGGGAAAGACTCAGCCAATGATCAAAGAAGGTCTAGCAGGGGTGTCGAACTCCAGGCCTTGAGGGTCCCTGCACCATGCAGTACCTACCACTTACATACAGTTGTATGTGATATTGCACTGTTTTGTGATATTTTGAAATAATTTTTAATCAGACTTTTTAAGCAGACTCAGGGCAGTTGTGTTCACTCCTGGTAAAAAGTTTCACACAATTGGTCAGTTGATGTCACTAGGTTAGACAATTAAATGTTGCCAGCAATGAAGCTAGAATAATTTACAATCTATAATTTAATGTATGCATATGATTTAAGAAATTTCCATATGTCCATATATTTATCTTCCTTTCATTATGATACAAGTTAATTTTGGTTTCACTTTCCAAAGAATGAAATTGCAGAACATGGGAGGATATATTTAGATGGTCTCTGGCAGAGTGGAATTTTCCTTTCCTGTTCTTGAATGTTGCACCTTGTTGTTAACCCTCTGTATTTATACTTTCATGAAAGCATCTCTTGATTGTAGATTTTGACAATGATACACCAGCTTTCTGCAGAGTCTTTGTGACTTCTGCTGATATTGTGAAAGGGATTTTTCTTCATCAAGGAAAGGAAGATCTGGATCTTGTCAATGCATCCCTTCTAACAGGATAAGTTTTTAGATTGCAGTAATTAAACCTCTACTCAAAATGATGTCTCTGGGTGCTGAAGATGTAACTAACTACAGGCCTATTTTGAATTTTACTTTTATCTCTAAAATTCTTGAGAAAATTGTTCTTAATCAGCTAAATGATGATCTTTGTAGAAACAATATCAATGATGAGCTTCAATCAGGGTTTAGACCTCATCATAGTATAGAAACTGCATTGGTCAAAGTTACCAATGACCTTCATATGTCTTTTGACCGTGGATCTGTCTCTATTCTGGTCCTCTTGGATCTCAGCGTAGCATTTGACACCATTGACCACAAGATTCTTCTTAATTGATTAGAGCAAGTTGTTGGAATTAGAGGAACTGCATTAAGATGGTTTAAATCATATTTATCTGACCGTTTTCAGTTTTTCCATGTAAATAATGATCGTTCCAGTTGCACTAGAGTCAGCTGTGGACTACTGCAGGGTTCTGTCCTTGGACCAACACTTTTCACTTTATACATGCTTCCTTTTGGAAACACAATTAGGAAGCACAATATAAATTTTCACTGCTATGCAGATTATACTCATTTGTATTTATCCCTGAAACGACATTAAGCTAATCAATTAACCTCATTAGATGCATGGATTAAACATGTGAAGATCTCTGTTTGGAGGAACCTTGGTGTCTTAGTTTATGAAGATTTAACTCTTGTGTGAAACAAGTGACAGAGTCAGCTTTCTTTTATTTGTGTAATATCAGGAAAATTAGGAACATCCTGACTCAAGAAGATTCAGAGAAATTAGTCCATGCCTTTGTTACTTCTGGGCTGGATTATTGTAATGCATTGGGGGTCCTTTGGACACTGAGCATCTGTCCTATCTTAGTTCCAGACTGTCCTGAATCATTTAATAGAATCAATGGTGTCTGTCTTCTGTAGTCTCCATCCCTTCTCTCTTCTCCTTTTTCAGGAGGTCTTGTGGTGATGCCATTGGGGTGAAGCTGTTGTTCAACTGCACCTATCGATTGGATGCTGCTGTGGGATGCTCACTGGCATGGCCTTCCTGCAGTCCAACCCACCACATATTTAAGATAAGATAAGATAAGATAAGATAAGATAAGATAAGATAAGATAAGATAAGATAAGATAAGTTAAGCTAAGCTAAGATATACTTTATTGATCCCTGGGGAGAAATTCAACTTTTTTTTTTTAAGATAACATATACTATATTTATGTTTATATATAAACTAAGATATCCATACATATTTATATTTACTATACACCTTTACATATTACAGTGTATATATTTTTTTATATCATATGCTCTTGTATTACATATTGTATATATACATATCTCTATATTGTACACCTCCTCTGTCCTTCATTCCCACTGTCCTAATTCTCCTCATTTCCTCACCCGGTTGGCCTTCGGCAGGAGCTCAGGGGTCTTCTCTGGGTTTCTAAAGCGCCTAGAGATGACTTAAATAGGCGCAATATAAATGAATTAAATTGAATTGAAGAAGTAACAAGGGTATGAACTGCAGCTGGCCAATTTTTCAGTCTTTTCAGTCAGCTGTCCAAATATCTTTGAGCCCCTGAAATTGAAGGTACTTTGCTTAAAATGGCTGTGAGCTATGTGCCCCTTCCTTCCTTCTACATTTTTTTTTACCTTCACCTTTGCTCTCCTCTTTCTTTCTTCTTTTCACTTCTACCTTCTAATCTCTCATTCTCCCATCACCATCTTTCTCTACCTCTTTCTAATGAGTATTTGCAAGGGACACTAGCCTTTCAGCAGCGAAAGGAGTTAATGGCTTTGGTTATGGCTGCTGTTAATGTCTTTGGGCTAATGGCCTTGGCCTGGTGATAACCATGGAGTAATAGCATGGATGATTTATAGCAGAGTGCATGTTCTGTATAAAGAACAGAGATATGTGCTCAAGGGAGCAACTAGGAAATTAGTCCCCCTGAATATGGCAATAATTCCCATAGGAGCAATATTTATTGTAAGATTGTTGGATATAACTATGTAAATGACATGACTTGAAAAGTGTGTACCCATTTGCACTAGTGAAATCATAGTCTGGGTGTGAAGAGTATGCACAGCAGCAAACTGAACACAGTTTTCATGACAATTATTATCATGCTGTTGGCAACATTTGCATTTTCAAACATAAACATTTGTGTGAAATTTTAAGTCTGTTGCAGACTTGTTGTTGAACGTTTTCAAAGATTCACTCCAACTCTGAAAAAAATATAAAATCAAAAGTTTAACATTTTTTAAATAATGTCTGTATCTCCTCTCTTTTTTAGAACAAGTATTAAGTCAAAATAGAATTACACATTCTGTGTAACTAAAGGAACACTCTGATTATCAATCCAATGCAGTTCCAGGTTTCCACATTAGACTTCAGAACTCAGACTTTTGCAAACAGCATGAAGCGCCACAATGGTTCAATGGAGTTTAGTCTAAAAGTCAACAGATTATT
Organism: Arrhamphus sclerolepis; assembly: GCA_037176975.1. Classification (NCBI taxonomy): domain Eukaryota; kingdom Metazoa; phylum Chordata; class Actinopteri; order Beloniformes; family Hemiramphidae; genus Arrhamphus; species Arrhamphus sclerolepis. Next base: position 11,418 of record JBAMYA010045105.1, read on the forward strand.
GAAGAGTGAAGCACAGAAATCCAATACAAGTGAAAAGATGAGTTCATGTTGGTGCTTATTTTTCCATTTCCATTATTTCTGCATATCTTTAACATCCTGTAGTGTGTAGCTTAAAAAAATGTGATCATAACAAAGTAAAGACAAAAAAATCCTGCATTTCAGATTTCATTTTCAACACCTTGCTTATGTATATAAAATGGTACAAATTATCCTGTCAAAGGAAGGTCGCACTTCCCTCTACATTGATTATGTAAAAAACTCCTAAATTAAAACTGAGACTAAGTGCTGAACAGTCAATACCAAGGAACATTGATCTGTTAGATGACCCAGTTTCTGTTTAGTTTCAGGTGTTAGACAGATAGCTTCGCATTTGATTCTAGAATACTTTGATTTAGAGAGTTTATGATTGACTAAATGACTGCAAGGTGCCCAGTCCAGTGGCTGAAAGTAAGGCTCAAACCACTGCCCCTCCACCACAGTGTTTGTATTGATGCTATGTTTGAACAAATGAGAACAAAGAGGAGATATTTAGTTATGAAGCA